>VXBT01007138.1:0-54810 GCA_013400235.1 Oriolus oriolus | reverse complement strand
CCGGGGACCCCTGCCCGCGCCGCGGGCTCCCGCGCCGTGGAGAGCCCGGGCGGGATGCTCGGCACCGTGCGGGGCCCCGCGGGCGCCTGGCGCCGCTACTCACCCGGAGGGCGCCGCTACTCACCCGGAGGACCCCGCGGCTCCGCGGCCACCCTCGCGGGGCGCGGCCCCGAGCGGCGCGGCCCGGAGCGCGCAGGCGGCGGCGCGCGGNCCCGGTCCTCCTTCGCGGCCCGGCTCCGCGGGGCCCTGCGCTCCCCGGGGGTTGCGGGCTGCGGCGGGGCCGAGCGCGGCACCTCGGGCACGGGTAGCCCCGGCGAGCGCCGTGCCCGGGACTCCTCGCACCTGCGAACCGCTGCCTGGCAGCCGGTGCCCGGCCGGGACATGCGGGAGGCGGCAGCCGGTCGGGAGCTGTTCGCTGGAGAGATGTAGTGGCTGCAGGAGTTCAGGACAGCTGCAGAACTTGCTGGCGTTGTGCTCTGGCTGCAGTGTGGGAACAGGGACGTGACAGCGAGCTGCTGAGTGACTCCAGCGAGAAACAGGCAATCCTTGCTCAGTCCTCGTTACGAATGTCATGATGTTCTTGGAGCCCCAGCCCCGTAAACCATGTGATTGGTTTATGACGGGGATTTCTTTCTGGCTGTCTCAGATGTGACACTCAAGCACTTAGAGAAGGAGCCTAGAGTTAACTACAACTTATGTCTTGTTTTGAGCTCATTCAGTCTATTTTATTTAGTTACTTACAGCAAACTTTTCTGGGTTGGTTTGTTTGCTTTTTCTTTTCAAAAAAATACCGAGTGCGTTGGGGCTCAGCTCTATCGTGTTTGCATAACCATGTCAGAGAATCTGTGCAGTGCAAATGATTAGAATTGGTCTCTAGTCATGAAAGGAGAGATTAAAAGCACTTGAATCACAAGTGATGCACGGTGCAAACGTTGTTTTGAGCCCAGAGCCTCCTGGGTTCAGCAGGAGTCCTTTTGGCTCAGGTGTGAAATTTGGAGGGCTGGAGACAACTGGCATTGCCTTGTAGTTGCTGGCAAGATTCTACTTCTGCTGAGATTTGTTTCCAATAAGTTTAGGATCAAGGTCAAAGCCCAAGATCTGCTCTGTCCAGTTAGTTGATGAGTATTATTGAGCTTCTGTTAGTTATATAACACTGCTCAACAGGAATTCAGCAGTAAAACCATGGCAAGAACTTACACAAACCTACAAATGCTGCTGAAAGCTTGGCTCACATATGGTGAGCCCTGCTCTTTAGCCAGTACACTGTGTTCAGAGATTTGTTGAGTGAAGTCAAAGACAAAGAGGAAGCACAGGGGGAAGGGCACTAAATCCATGTTTGGACAACCTTTTTTTCCCCTGCAATAAAGATTCAGTGTTCTTTAAATACATCATTTCTTTGCCTTTTCTACACCTTGCTATTCCCTTCAGTTGGCACAACATTATGAAATTGTGAAGTTTAGTGAGTTTTGGAAGGGCCTGGGGCATGTGGAAAGAGTTATTTTATATGTTACATCGGGTTTTGTTCTCTGTTCCAATTTACAGTGCGGAAATTTCTTACCCAACTTTGACCAGAGGCATGGTATCATTTAACTACTGAACCAACACTTTTCATTGTTAAGAAGGGCTGCCTGAAGGGTTAGTTCTTGGTGACTTTCACGTAACCAAGAGGAGGGTTTCATCTTAATTTTTAAATATCTTTTAAAATTTTGTGCTAAGTGTATGGATTACACCTTCTGTCAACATGTGAAGTGACATAGGAAACAGCAAGGCTAACAGCTATGTCAAGGTGGCTAAGGATAAAGGTGAATCAAAACAATTAGAAATATTGGGTTTTAAATGTAAAGTGGAAAAGGTGAAGAAATACACAAAACAGCCTAGCAGGGAGGTTGGACTAGATGATCTCCAGAGGTCTCTTTCAACCCTAGCTTTTCTGTGATGCTACCTAGGTGTCTCTTAGGCTGCGTTTAGGCTGCCCATGAAAGCCAGTCAAGGCTTATTTGCTTTGTAGATGTGGTTTTTGCATTCCTATATCTGGGTTTGCAGAACAGCTTCTTCAGTATTGTTGAAATGTTTTGCTTCTGTTGTGGAGAAGGATAGACAGACCTTTAGTTAGGGACTGAGAAAGGAAATGACCATTTTCCCTCAGTGATGTATGTCACTCCATAACAGGTTTTCTACTCTCTAATTTCAGATTTTTTTGCTCTTGTGATTTGTCAGAAGGGAAGAGCTCTGAGACAGGAGAGGAGACGTTTTTCCCTTATTAGGGGTGGGAATATATGTTGCTTAGTCTCACCTTTGTTTGATTTTTATTCCCTGATGTGATAAGGCTCTGAAACCTCATTTTTCCATCATAAACACCGCCATTCATTGGTCCCTCACTCCAGCAGATTGCACTGACATTACCAATGTACTGGTTCTTTGTTTATCATATCCTTGTAGCTGACGTGAAGCCCTCTGTTTCTTACCATGTAATTTGATTTCTTCTCTTTTTTGTTTTTGCATTAGTAAATTTTTATTTTCGGTTTCTGTCATCCTTCAAAGACTCCACAAATCTGTTTTACAGGCATGTCCTCTTCTGTTGCTTCTTCTCACTATTTCAGAGCTCTTCTTTGAGCCAGCAATCTACCAGAACTGTCCTTTTCTCAGGTAGCCAGCTCTCCTCTTCACTGACAGCCCATAGTCTTTATTTTTGAGAGATTTAGCCAAGTACTACTTTGTGCCTTTGTTCTTATTCCTTGACAATGTTGGCACATAGCCTAAAAAAACCTATTCTTTTTCCTGGAATCCAACTTGACAGAAGAGAACTGATTACTGTCACACATTGACTTGTTTCGAAGCTGTCACTAGGAGTGTATTTTTCTCTCAGCTTTTAGATATGAATTGGCAACAGGAAGAGAATACTGTGGCATTTTAGTTAGCTGTCTTTTATGTGTCAGCCTAGGACACTGTTCCCATACTGGATGACAGAAGGTTATGGCCAGAGAATACAATATTCGTATGTTTTAAGGGTACAGACTATTCCAGTTGTTAAGATATTGCTGTTTTCAGCTTTTATCAAAATCCAAAGGGCTGCTTGAAAATAATTAGTCCTCCCTTCTGTTGGGAAGATAAGCAGAATAAACTGCTGCAGAGCTGTTCGTTTGAACTGACAGAAACAATAGCACCAAACTGAGCTGACTGTCTCCTAAGGAAATATGTCAGTCATTCCTGAAAATCAGAGGGAGGCAAACTTACACTAAGACTTTGATTAGACTTTAGCTGTTCTTTGAGATATTCAAAACCCCATCTGGTTATGGTCCTGCTCTAGCTGACCCTGCTGAGCCATGAGGTTGGACTAAGTGCTCTCAAGTGATCCCTTGCAATCCGAAAGATTCTGTGCTTCAGTAGATTTTGAAGTTTTGTTCACTTGCAGTGAAAAACTTTCCTCAAAAACTGTGCTTATGCCTGACTTGGTTTGTCTCAGGAACTCTACAACTCTGTACTGACCCTGTAACTGGATGGTATTTTCAGGAATAGATCGATGTTGTAGGGGACTAGAGGAAACAGCATTTTGCTTTCCACTCCTCTTTGCTTGTCCTTTTAGCTGCTTTGTACAAAACTCTCCTAATTAAAAGTACAGAGGTGGAAAGCTTAGCATGTTGCAAGAGCAGGATCAAAAACCTCTCAGCATTTTGGCATTTTCTGGACATAGGCATAGTATTTCCCAAATAAATATGATATTGTCAAATCCTGAGTACAGGGACAATCTCTCTTACATAATAAAATTTGATCCAGTTGGGAAAATCAGGTCCTAATCCTAATAGGGGCCTTTGGGCACTAGTGTTAATCAACCCTTATTTTTGGATGAGCCTCTATTTATCCTCCTTACGCGTGTTTGCTGTGCAGTGGTGTGTGCACACACACTGCTGTTTTGATGGATATTTAGTTAGTCCCTTACAACTAAACTATATCCCTTTTCCAATGACTGTAAAAGGGCTGCTATGTGGTTGTCATGTAGTTACTGAAAAGTTTTTTAAGTAGAAGTCATCTAACATCGTTTATATTTGTCTACTAGATGTTTGTTTACTGAAATGGATATTACAGTTGGCTGTATTACCATGTGTTTGATTATCGTGCATAAGCAATGACCTTGTGCTGTCAGGTTATTGATGAGGTTGCATAATTCTCTTTGTGTTGTTTCTCATTAGATTCGTTGAGCACTGACGCTGTAGGACATATCTTTTACCCAAAATACTAGATGTATTTTGCTTGTGGAGTTGCATTGGTTTAATTGCTCACATTGAAGATTAGGTTGTCACCTTTTATATATTGATATGTTCTAGACAAAGTTTGTTGTCCAATACTTCATTTGTTTGTTTTGTTTGTTGCTTTGATTTGATACAGGTGTGGGTTTTTTTACAGTCACAAAGTTTTGTTCTGTCAATCAAAGTCCTTTTCCCTTTAAGAAGGGTACCTGGGCTGTGGCTAAAGCACTCTCAGTTAACAAACCAGAATTGAAAAGGTGTCATAATGTGTTGCAACAAGTAAGTAGCATGAGTTACTTGAATTTATATCAGAACACATATGGCTGACAAGATTCTTACTGACAATGGCCAGGAGCTTTAGAAAAAGATGGTCTGGCCAAGACAGTTGTTGATTGCAGCCAGAAGAGAATGAACAGTTGTTTGTTGCTTCGCTCCAGACTGCGTGACACGGCTCCTCGTTTAATAACTGCAGCTCATTGCCATAGGGCATGGGTGCAAGATGATTTATTTTTAATCTATGTACATATCTGCAACTACAAAGAGAATTTTTTCTAACATAACCTCATTTTTTTTGAGTTAATAGGCAAGTTTAAATATTAAACCTACTCAGTCTGTCTGTCTCTCTCTAGCTCCCAAACCTTCACTCTATTTCCAGCCTAGCTGCATCTCTGGATAAAACGAGGGAAGAGAAAGGGCTAGGAGATTGCATTTAAATTCTGGAAGATAAATCAAGAATGAGAAGCTGATCCCAGATTTTTGAAATTCTGAATAGCTTGTTGACCCTCTCATTCCAGTAAACTGGAGAGCTCCTATAATTGAGTGTTCCAGCTGATCTCAACTGTATTATTCCACAGGGAAAGGAGCTGGTGTTTGCAATAAGCTCAAACTGAGCCGTACAGTTCCTCTTAGGTCAAAAGTAATGCACTCCTTTTATTCAGAACTGGTCTAGAGGCTGATGATAATAACCAGCTGGCAGGCAATGAGCCATCATGTGTAGCATTAACTGAAATCTTTTAGGCATCTGAATGTGATGATGCATGTAGAGTAGACAGAAGGTGACACATTCCCAAACATACTCTTTGAGTTCATCTATGCTGCTCTGGGTTTTTTGGTAAAGATGAAAAAAATGCTTTTGGCTTCCCCCTGTTCTCTGAGCATCCAAAACTAATGTCCCATGAGCTGTGAGAATAAATTGTACAACTGCTGTGTGTTTGCTCTTGCCGGTTCCTGCAGCTCCAGAGGTTGTTCAGAATGCTGCTACTTACTTTAAAGGGCTGTGGTAATCAGGCTCAGCTCTGTTTTCAGAACACATGTAGATTTTTAAATTATTCTGAATAATTAATGAAAATGGGATCTGGAATTCTGAGTCTTCCTGAAAAATCACTGGAATTTTTCATTGCTAAACTATTTTTGGAAATTGTATCTAAATTCTAGCTGCCATCCTCCAATGTAGTGTTTCCCTCAGGCTTGATATTTTTGGCTGTTCTTCTGGGTGAAATTTTCAAGTGCTAGAAGCAGTTAGTTTTTAAATAGGTGTTATATTTTGTATGTCCCTAGAAAAAGAGGTCAAGTCAAAAGACTTACTAAACAGGTCTCATAGTAGCTATCAATAACAACTGTCCATTTTTACTTTGTGTCAGTAGGCAGGTAGAAAACAAGAAAATATGAAAGAGGTCAAAAAAGGCTGAAAAAGAAAATTCAAATACCAATGTAACTGATAATGTAGAATGTTTGGTTTGATAGGGTTCTGTGCCTTGTGAGATTGCTGTTGAAGCATGAAAATTGCACAGGTAGTATGAACATACAATTAAAATGTGAAAAAAAATCTTTACTTTTTTGGTAGATTTTTCATCCAAGAGTATAGCAACTGCTGTGTGCTAATTTTCTGTGTGGATTATATATTCATGAGATGCAATGTCAGAAATTGCTCATGCAATATATTTGAATAAATGACAGGATATGCTGACAATAAAATGCAGGTGTATGGAAAGAGCAGGACAGTTACTACCAGTAAAAAAAAGTCTTCGGTCCTTCAATCTCATTTTAGACATCTCTGGCTGACTTGCAAGAGAATAAAAAAAAGCTAGCAACCTTTTTACAAACCAGAAGGACTTAAATAAATGTGAAAACCTTGACCTTTCATGTTTTTCATACTTTAGGCAGCTAAATTACCATGTACAGTTGTTTAAATAGCTGCAGGAGGGGAGATGGTAAACAGATGCCCACAGTCATGTACAAAATCCTATGGAGTTAAAAGTTTCAAGATTACCATGAAATCAATTTTCATCACCATAGTAGCTAATGGTATTTCTAGAATCATAAATACCAGTTGTTAAACTGAAATGTGTATTTCCACTCTAACAGGTACACAGGCATGAAAGCCCCTCTGCACAGCCCTTTTATCATAGTTCAGACCTACTCTGCATTCTGAGGAGATTTAAATAACATGACCTGTGCACCCATAATCCTCTCTATTTTCTCAGCAAGCTTGTAAAAATTACAGGATAACTTTTTGAGGTATCCATGAGAACCAGAATTGCATCAGAGCCTAAATTTGTAAGGGCTGAAACACTTTTGAATGAAATTTTGTTTGTAGGGGAACCTAGGGATAAGACAGATCTGTAACTAGAAATAAGGCACACTATGGGAAGGTTTCAAGTAGGCAAAGGCAGTTTCTTTTATAGTTCTGAACAGAAAGAGCTTATCTAGACTTGGGTAGAAGACAGGAGTCTGTGGAGCTTGATGACATCCTGAAATAATTTTCTGATTTATGAGAGAAAATTAAAATTAAGATCTTACAACTGCATGTGAAGGCAAGCATTTCATTCCGCAAATCTCTGCTTTTGACTATATGCTTTTTGACTTCTGTCAGTGAATTTGCACTTCAGTGTTTAAGTTATTTACATCTTGATATAGGAGACAGTAATAAAAATGAAGCAAGCTACAGGTACTTCTGCTATGTGTCTGACTTTTAATTCCTAAAAGCAAAATTATCTGGTGTCAGGGAGATGCCTCATTTAAAAAGGTAATTGAAGATTCATCTAGGGAATGGTATATTTGAGAAATAAGTGACTGTTTCATGATGATATGCAATGCGACTTTACTTGAATTAGATGAATTGCTTATGATTGGAAGAGGAACGGTTAAAATAAAAACATTTTTATTTTAATGAAAAGTTTTGAAATGTATGATTCCCAATCCCAGCTTTTTGGAGGGCTTTTAGAAGATGAGTTGTAATGGTTTGAGAGACATTTTGTTCATGGTGTATGTTGGGAATTTGTGGAGGACAAAATTTAGACTGTTTCTGGCATAGTTAAGCATACCCAGAAAGAGCAAACACGCAGTAAATATTTAATGGGTCCTAGTTTGGTGATGGTTTGGGGTTTTCTAGGTCTAATTTTATATTTTCATATTTTTTATTTGTGGTTGCATTTAAAGCATTATGAAGGTCTGCTGTCCTGGGAGACCACAATACTTAGGGGTTCTCAGAGTCTTAAGAAATTTGGTTTAGATAACAACTGGAGATCTAAGGACAGTCAATCACTGAAAATTACTGTGGAATCACTCCTCTTGAGAGTAGCTGGGAAGCCATCAGTAAGGAGTGATTTTTAGCATTACACTGATACTACAATATGGACTTGCTGACTTCCTTAGGTTCTTGCCAATAGCAGTTTCCGTATGAAACATGAAAAAAATTGAAATTAATTGTGTTTGTTTTAAGAAAAACACAGACAAATCCAAAGCAAACAAAACCCAACTGTATTAGCAGAATAAGAGATCACACTTCAATGACCTCTCCCATGAGGTTGTCTTCTCATGCTGCTATAAATGAAGAGTTTTGTTCTGACATTGTACAGTAAATTAATGTGAAGGAAGGATTGGGCACTTACTGTGTAAGTGTTATGTTAAAAATTGGTCCAGGTGAGTAATGCCATTAAATTTTAATTCTGGCAAAAGGATCTCTGCTGCTAAACTATTAAATTATACACATATATTTCTTACACTATTTTGATTATGATATTCTGATGTGACAATCAGGAGATGGGAATAAGTGAGCTTTTTCTGGTATAAACTATAGTTCATTTTGTGGTGTAGTAAAATTTTATCTGCAAGTTATATGGTTTCATACAGAAAACTGCTCTGCAAAGCTCTAAGTATTTACAAGTTGTTTTGCATTTGGAGTATGTTTGTGTAGTACTCAATTTAAATCTTGATTAATGAAATTTAATTGAAAATTCATTACTTGGCTTCATAGACTCGTAATTGTAGGCTCAAAGATACAACATAGAAATAGAAACATCCTTTGAATAAAATGTATAATTAGCTTGGGAGAATGGAATGGAGCCGAGGCTCTGCTTTCTCAGGTGAGTTTTGTTCCCTCTCTGGTATTTTTGTACCTCATTGGTTCTCAAAATCTTTCATACAATAGAGTAGCTTCAGCACTGGAACATGGGGTTTGCCATCTCAGGCTGTCTGGGGTGACAAAAGCATCACCCTGACAGGTTGCTTTTATGGCTCTGAACCTAATGAAGAATATCAGACCCAGGTCTTTAATTTTCTGTATTACTGTTCTAATTAGCAGGTTATCATATCTTCAGACATCACACTTGTTTGATAAGCTTTATCCACTTTATCCACTAGGTGTGTAACTGAGTTAACAGCTCCCTGTTCACCGTCTGAGTCCTTTGCCAGAGGAGTGTGAAAGGTGCATAAATAGATAGGTGAACGTGAAATAAGTCTAATGGGTGGTTGGTTCCCCTGGAGCATTGTCAGGACTCACTTCTAGATGTATGTGCATTGATTTTTGCCTTGGACTCTCCCCAGACTGGTAATTCTGTCTGTGTGGATTCCCCATTTGTCTGATACCTCTGTGTATTGGACTTGTCAGTCCAACAAGAAGTGCTGTACTAAGCCTTGCCATGGCTCCTGACTGCTGAACCCCCAGGTCTTCCTGCAGTGCCCGTGCTGAGACACCACACAGGGTGTGGAAACATTTAGGTAACTGAAAACATACTATGCAGTTGATTACTACAGGCAGAGTGTGTTTGATGCGTGGCAGTGTTGGATATTGAGTGTGCCCAGACTCCGTGCACAGCACATGCAGGGAATGCTGATTCTCACTGGGAGGGTTGCGTTTCTGCTGCCCGCATCATGAAATTTCAGCTGGAAACATCACAAGCCTTGTCTAGCCCTCAGTTCCCACAGGTTACTGAGAGAACACATTAATGCAGGCCCTCCTACTTCAGGGATGACAATTACAAGAGTTACAGCCAATACTTACCCTTATTTTTGTTTTTGAAGTGAAGTGATAGAGTTAAAAATAGCAGAATTTGTCCATTGGCTTATAGGTGAAGTTTTTCTAATTGCTGAAGATACTGTGACCAATTTTTTCACTGACTCATATTAGCTGGTTATTGGTAGTCCATGTAAAGTAATTATTGGACCTTGCAAGTTTCTCTAAAGCTATTTAAATACACTGGATTAGATTCTGCACAACTGCATTTCTAAAGTGCTTTAACCATAGCATTTTTGGTCCTGACCATGAAAAAACAATTACAGAATTTACAAAATTAGTGCTGCTTAGAGGTGAGAAAATACATATGAAACTGTTTTCAAGAGCTAATCAGTTTTTGGTTGTTGTCCAGAATGAATTTTTCTTGTTAGTATAGAATGAATAAATATTGGAAAATTAACATTGTTTAACATCAATGACCTCCAATGGAAAATGAATTTCTGAGGTTTAACTCATATTCATAAACTATTAATTAAGATGACTAATTCCCACTTATGTTCAAGAATCCAGTTTCTTTTCTGGTGTTTTAAGAATACAGTAACGCTAATACCATTGTTACCCTCTCCGATGCAAATGTTAGAACTTGGTGAGTCTGCATTGGCAGATCCTGGTTAGCGTTTTCATTTGCTGTAGAAGGGAATATGTCACAGTTTTGGAGTGAGTAGTTTGCTCTAGTATGAACAGACAAGATAAGGCACATAACTGGAGAAAACCCTTGTAAATGCTGTGGTGTTTTATTGCACTTTGGAGATTTCTGTAGTGCAATAGGAATAGCTTATGTGGGAAAGGTATTCAGTTGAGGAAATGGAACTCTGAAACACAAGGCTCTCCAGAAATTATGGATAGAGATCTGTAACTTTTAATTGTGTGTTTGGGCTTTTTTTTAAGCTCTGTGGGGAAGCCTCCTGAGCAATGTGCAAATAACATCACAGGCTCATGCTGTACTTGCTGCACTGAGTGTCTTTAGAGAAGGCAGTGCTGATCTGAAACTCTACAGCTACTGCTTTTATACACTTTTAGCACTTGTGCTCTCTTTGAAACAAATAGATCTGTCAGCTCGTGGCAGTCTCTAGAGACTCATCACCAGAGTAGCCATGTTATTAAACTTTAATCAGGACACAGTAATTCAGTGACAATAAAGATGCATGTAGGGATAACCTTTCAGTCTAAACAAATAGAGACTGCCTCTGTTTAAGGACCCGCAGACAATGTGAAAATCATTATGAATGATTTTCTTATTGCATGTAGATACTCTGATAATGAAAGTACATCATAATATGGGAAAAGTGTTGTGGTGCTGTCCTGGAGGGCTAGCTCATGCAGACAGAGCACCGAGCAAGTTTGCCTCAGCACTGAGGAGGAGGTCGGAGGCTGAGGGAGAGCAGGAGGATGGGCGAGATCCTGGGTGAGGCTCACGTCAACCACTGATGATGAAGGTGCTGAAGAGATGGGAGAAAGGTGAGGGATTCTTCTCAGGGGAACAGGTTTATTGAAGGTGGGAAGACCGGCAGAGAAGAGCCCCGAACAGCTTCACCAAAACGTTTTATATGGAGGCAACGGGGGTGGAGCATGCTTATGACAACCAATAACAGAGCATTTGAGGGGAGGTACAGAGGCGGGGAAACTGATCGAACAGCGAGTGAGCGGGGGGGGGGGAGGGGGGGAAGGGGAATGTGGGCCAGCCAGAAGGGGGGAGGAAACTGGGAGGAAAGGAGGGCGGCNGGAGGCAACGGGGGTGGAGCATGCTTATGACAACCAATAACAGAGCATTTGAGGGGAGGTACAGAGGCCGGGAAACTGATCGAACAGCGAGTGAGGGGGGGAGGGTAGGTGGGGAAGGTGAATGTGGGCCAGCCAGAAGGGGTGAGGAAACTGGGAGGAAAGGAGTGCGGCGGCCATTGCTGACGTGCAGGGTGTCACGTCTTTCCCGCCACAGCCAACGGCTTTTCCCGCCAACCTGCCTCAGGGCAGCCATGTTGGGGCGGGCAGCCATTTCATGGTTCCTGGGCCTCTGCAGAGTCAAACCACTGAACCCTTGGTTTGTCCGAGTCCAGGGCATCAGGGCACACCACAACAGAAAGGGTCTGACAAAATAGATTTTATTATACTGATAGGGATTTCTTATATGGCTTAGATTTCATGGTGTCTGTCACTGACCTTCCAATTTTCAGAAGCTGAGCCATATTTACTTACAGATAGATAAGTAATGGCTAGTTATTTATTTTATTTTGCAACAGGAAGGATTAGAGTTCAGATTGTTTAAAAAAAACTCCAAAACATTAATTACTAGGTATTTGTTCTTGAAATGAAAAGTATTTTGCAGAATTAACAGAAGTCAAGACCAGAAATGCTAGTAGAATGAATTTGTTAAAATATCTGTCATGGACATCTTATTTTAAGTCTCTTAAAATAAGGCAGAGGTTTTGCTAGTCTTTGGTTGGTTTGAATGTAGGATGTTGCAGTGTTGCTACTTACTGAAGTTTGTAACAAGCTACTGCATAATTAATTTGAAAATTATGACAAAATTTTAAAACCACTGCAAAAGTCCAGTTTGTTCAGTTTTAATGTCTCAGAAGAATTGTGTGAAGATTCTATACAAACCCACAGAATTCTCCCAAACTCATGTTTTGCACTGAGCATTTATCACGTATACCTTTGGCTTTTACTGACATGCCTAATGACACTTTCTACATTTCCTGTACTACATTTTCAACAGGCAATATTTTAAAAAACCAGTCAGTGTTATCCACACTATCCATACTGAATGTCATACTGCACCAGTGGGATTTTTAGGAGTTCCACTGTCAGTCAGTAATTGATAATTCAGTAAACTTAACAACTGTTTAATCTTTCTTCATAGATTTTTCTTCGCTATTCTGTCATGTTTCCTCTCCTGATCACCTAAAAGCAAGAAAAATAATGTGCCAGCTCCACTACTTTTTGCAGAGTGAAGCTGGTCTTTAATTATAACCTTCAGGACTGCAATTGCCAACTAGTTTGGAATCTGGAAAACGTTATATTCTGTGCAAGCCTTTTCATACGCACAACAGACCTAATTTTGGTCCTCTGCAGGATTAACAGTTTTCTTTTTCATAAACTGTACCTGTTCTCTCTTCTGACTGAATCTCCTGCACCATGAGTTCTCTATGTATGTGTATGTGCTCGGTGTCTGCACAAGAGCACAGTGCTTGCATGAGAAATCTAACTTTTTCCAAATTTTTAATTTATTCCTTATGTATTCTGCTACACTCATGCCAGCAAATCCTTTTGCACTCTGAGTCTCCCTAGGAAAGAGGAGTTTGAGAATTTTTTTTTTTTCCTTAGGGAGACATATATTACCCATGTAACAAATGCAATCTACATCTTTCTTCCTGAGTGCTCTTGAGATGCTCTCAGGCAAGAGAGCTGATAAAAAACCAGGCTCCTTTCTCATAGACTTCTTATTGCACTTTAAACCCATCCTCATAACACCCTGGATTTGGGTGCACGTACGTCGATGTGCTAACACTGATTTTGGGCTTTTTGTGCTTAATGACCTTGCCATCTGCTGCGGGTATTTTGGCCAAAGTCGAAATGCCTTGTATACCTCTTTACATTAATTATCATGTATGATTTTTGAGATTTAAATTCTGATGATATCGCCAGGAAATTTTGCTCTAACACCTCAGGTCTCTGAGGCATCTGTGCAGTCTTTCCAAAGGCATCTGTTGCTGGGGGTGGCTGAGCAGGGCCAGTGCACTGATATAGGGCCTGTTCCTTTCTTCCAATCTTCAGTGCCATTCACAGCTCCTGCAGAGAGCTGGCATATACAGTAGGACTGACCTTCTAGTTGACTTTTGCACCTTTTTGGCCTGCCAAAATGTTTGTACTTCACAAATGAATGGATTGGTTCACTGTGCCTTTACAGGCACCCAAATTTCAATTCACTGATTGGAGAGGGAAATGCAGGGAGCCTGGACAGCATTGTAAGAAATGCAGGTGTGAGTGGTGGTCTGAATTCGGGCTGGGCACCTCTATTGATGCCAGATCTCTCTTGCATGTCCTCTCCTCTCACTGAAGTCAGTGGCAGTTTCTTCTATGTCTGTTCAAGTTGCAGTGTACCACCTGCTTCTGGATTCCTAAAAGTCATACCCAATTTTAAGCTTTAAATTTCCTGCCAAACACACCAGAGATTCCACTCATGCAACTCTGACATCTGCCATGTCAACAGCTCAGCATATTCCTGGATGCCATTCAGACAATCTGACTACCCACCAAGCAGCTCAGACCTCTAGCAAGCAGCACTGGAGCCCAAGTGAGAGTAGGCTCAGACTGGTATTTGGGCTTCAAGTTTCTGATTTAGGGCTCTTTTGTTTCCTTTTTAATTTTTTAAGCATCTATTTAATCAGCCTTCAGCGAGATATTATACTGCACTTACAGACCTCATTAAGGGCAGTCTATTCTAACAACAGAAATATGTTTAAATAATTTCCTGAATGTAAGCCTTGCATTTCATTTGTTTTGGTGATAAAAGTTAAAATGGAATAACAGTAGAGCCATACTAAAGCAGCTTTGTCAAACTGAGTTTGTAGTTCAGAAATTTAAGTAAAGCCTGATAAAATTAGACCTGCTTTGATGAGGTTTTCCCATGGCTCTCAATTACAGGTTCTTAAACCTTAGGGAAAGGCAAAGCTAATGGTAATTGTGTGTTGCCTAAAATCTTCTAAGTTTTAAAACCCTTGTGTTGAGGAGCTCTCACTAAATATTTATGCAGACAAGGGCTTGATCTTCACCTTTGATATGATGTTAAAGGTTGAGATATTGGTCACAATATTGGTCACAGCTTGTTTGCTTGGGTTTTGGGGGGTTTTTTTCCATCTAAAGGACAACAGGGGAAAATAAAAGTCCTCCTTATATTCTAGGTGTAATGGCTTTAATCAGTGTTTCATCAGGAATTGTCTGATACGTGTGTATATATATATATAGGTTTTAAATAATCTTATTTGGGGGAAGGGAGAATTTTTTTGTTTTAAATTTATTTTAGTTTGGTTTATTTCTATTTTTATTTAAGAAATCTAAAGGCAAGCTCATTCCTAATTTCTGGCTGATTTACAGGAAAACATCAGGATATAAACATAAGACTGAGCTCAAGTTTTCTACTGTGTGAACTTGGTTGATTTGTTATTGGAATACAAAGTCTACTGATGCCATGGGATTTAGAGGGAATTCATCCTCTCCTCCTTGGCTTGTAGGAACAAGGTCAGGTCATATTAACCTCTTAAACTTGACAGAGTTCTGTTTTGTGTGAAGCGTGGGGTTTTGCATGGTTTTCCTATCTCAACTCAGTTCTCACCATCTACAAATTGTTCTTAAACTAAGGAGTAAAAAACCAGAAATAATAATGAGGAAAAAATACAGCTTTGTGATATCAGCTATGCAGTCCTTAAGTTTAACAGAAAAAAAATAGACTAGCTCTACTGCTTTAATGGTGTTTTGGACATAGCTAGTTTTTATCTGTCACCAGACTCTTCAAATATTCTTGTTCTTATGGAGCCATGAAGCTGTTTTCTTGTCAGAAAACACTTGCTAAGAAGCAAATTCTAGAGAAAGAAATAAAATTATTGTGTGGGTTTATAACAGAATATAAATACATGTAAATTGCACCGTGGATCAAAAGCTCATTTATACTAGCTGATAATGAAGCTAGTTATACTGAAGATTGAACTCAAGAACGTTGATGATTTTTTTTTTTTTTTTTTCCTAAGGTGATAATATCTTGGGCCTTGCTTCTTTATTTCTATGTTGAGATCTTAGGGCTGACTCAATGTATTACAAACTTCTAATCCATTATATACAGGGAAAAGTGTTCACCGCCTCACAAGGTTAGTTACATAAAAGTTTATTGCTGTAGCAGCCAAGTTGTTACTTTTACTGCAAATTAAAATTTGAACAATTTTTTTTTTCATTGTTCTGAACATTCTTCTGTAAATACAGTTAAGTCAGATGTGAAGATCTTTCAGAATGGTAAAGCACTTTGGACAAATTCTAAACATGTAGAAGTGTCCACTAAAATCCTCAGAATGTGATGCTTTCCAGAGGAAAAGAGAACAGCTGAGAGAAATAGAAGGGGAGTACAAACAGACCACAATGTAGAGAGAAACAGATGGGGGATGTGTGCATGCACCAAGATTAAGGGTAAGAAATGTGCAGTGGAAGAACCATGGGTATATGTAGGCATGTATGTCACCAGTCTCCTCTAAAATTTCCATATTTGATGCTTTGACCTGTAAAATCACACTGGTGCACAGGGGAGAGCAGCGGATCCATGGCGATCTGTGCAGCTTTCCAGAGAACCGGGGGATGAGTCAGGCTGGAAGGAACTTCAGAAGGCCATACTGTCATGCCACATCCCAAAGTATGTGAACTGCTGCTGTTTTGTAAATTTGTACCATGGTTTTAATGCTGGTGTGCCATGATATTCTACAAAATAGGTCTGGGAAAACCCGTGAAAGATAATCCCGTTTTCTGAAAGTAATGTCAACTACACTTAAGCAACTGTCAGGAGCAGTTAGTCCAACATGTTCTTAAAAATTCCCTCTGCTAGACATTGCAGGTAATCTACTCCTGTGCTTCAGTGTTTTGCAGTGTCAGGTGCCCCTGACAGGTCAGAAGCACAGAGCACTCACTGAGTTAAAACAGCAGGAGACAAATAGGCTCAGCTTCATTTATCTAACTATCATGTTCAAGATGCTGTCTCACTTTTGGGTTCCCAAACAGATAAATTCTGCTACATTTATGCTGTGCTTTGAACTGCCAATTGTCGTGGTAGTCACAAGAATATTTATCTTGGGATGTTTCAGCTGGAAGCACTTAAACTGAGCCTAATTGAGAGAGACTGAAAAAAAAATCATAATAAGAGGACTGATCTGAAAACAATTAAGAATATACTTGGATAATTATGAACCTACATTAATTCAAGGACTTTTAGAAGAGGAATTGAGTGGAATTGTCTGGAGGATTTTCTGGGTTGTGATACAAATGCTGTTATGCTTGTGAAAGTTAGGTAGCTATTAGTTGAAGTAGTTCATACAGCTGTGAAAAAAAGCTAAGCCATGCAATTTATGTTTGATCAGAAGAACAGAAGGCAGAGGCTGCTGAATGATATGAGAACTGGGAGAATGTCTGCGTGGAGGCTTGGATTTTGGGAATAGAAGTGCAGAATTCAGACCATTAACCCCTGTGTAAATGAGCCCCTCCAGGCTTTCCAGAGTAGTTCAGCTAACACCAGCATTTTGCTGAAGGAAGGTTGCTCTATTATGCTGAAAAATGCCAACTGACTTCTACAGAGCAGCAGTGTAATGATGTCAGTAATGCTGCAAAAGCCTCTACGTGAAAGTCTCATCTTTAGTCCTTGTTGCTGCTAGAGGTTATCACGACTTGCTACTTTCACGATGTTCTAGGGAAAAATGTGCACTACTAGATTATCTGTTATCACTGTCACAGCCCAACCCTCTCTGCTGCTCACATAAAATGGAATTATAAGCATCAAAGGGAAATGAAAAATCAAATCAAATTGCCTACTGAGTGACTCAATTGCATTTTCTGTTTATTAGATGTGATGACAAGATAAAATACCATCATTCCTGGGCAGTTCAAAAGCAATCACTGGCAATTTATTTGATAGTTATCTCTTTAGGCTCTGGCTTTATTTCCAGTCTGCACAAGAAGTATTTATGTGCCTAAATTTAGCCCTTTTCCTTGGATGTCTGTGTTTGCTGGCTTGTCTTCTAGTCTGCCTAGGAAAGATGGAAACACCTTCAGAGGATTTTTGAGTAGGTGTAGAACTCTGAATCACTGTCTGGGAGAGCCCGCTGAAGCCTCTTTTTCCTTATTTTGTTGGGCAAGTTGCCTCCTTTATATAGCAGTTGAAAGTTGACAGTGACTTTCCCCCTTGATATAAAGTGACCCCTCTGTATGTGAGCTGAGATAAACTCTGTCATGCTTCCCCTTTATTCCTTGTTCTTGGGACTAGTGTGGGTATGCAAGGAGAAAAGTCAGTACAGGCCAGCCTTTGGGAAGAATAAAATATGATACAAACAAGGACCCCCCTAAATGTGCTCTAGGATCTTTCTAATTGAAGCCTTTTTAAAATCTCTGGGACTTCACAAACAGACATATTGCTCATTCTTTATGGCTTACAGTTACTTGAGAGACTACAGCATGGAAATAGCTATTTTTAAGAGTTTTTAAGTTTTACATTTTTTTAAACTAAAACTCCTATATCCCAAGGCCCTGCCTCCAATAAAAATCAAAAGCAAGTATCTAGGATTGAGAATGAGAACAGGACAAATATATGTCTGCCATCCTCTAGTCCTTTTCCTAGCCCCAAGTATTTTTAATACAGATACATGTTGAGGTAATATTATGTAGAGAGTTACTGCTGGCACATATCTCCTCCACAAATTTGTCTAGTTTCTCTTTAATAAAAATGTATAAACTTTCACTGTTATATGGCAAGGGGGTCAACAACTTTATGGACTTTGTATGAAAAAACACTTTTTGTTTGTTTTGAGTTTGGTTTTTGCTGGCCTCATTTGGGGCCACTTGCTTCTTGCACTGAATGAGATGGTGAATGGGCCTCTTTCCTTACTACCTCTATGTTATTTACAGTTTTGAAGATCTGTTTCATATGTCTGTTTGCTTTTCTAGATTTCAAAGTCTTGGACATTAATGACAAGCATTTTCCTGTCTTTTAGACAACCTCGTTTCCTCTCTATGAGTTCTGTCTAACCCTACTTTTTGAGAGGAGACGAGAACTTTCCACAATATTTCCCACTGCTCCCTCACCCTTTTACCTTGTCTGACATGTCCCAGGGTTCACTGACATGACGTTTTTCAAAGGTGCAGTATTTATTCAGATTTCGAACAGCATATAACATATGCACAAACAGGCTGTTCTTCTAAATTTAAAGTTCCTATTCTAGATAGGTTTTTTTTAATAACTATTAGACATGTTTCATCTTAGGAAAAACCTTGAGAATGGTGGAAACAGAAAATGGAAAATTTCAGGCATGTGCAGAGTTTAACAAATTTCTGTGTAGCTGCATGGAGGTTGTGCGTTGAAATGTCCTACCAGAGGCGCTTTGCTCACCGCTCTGACATGGAGCTGAGTGTGGAGATGAGTCGCCAAATGTAGGTCTCCTGATTACTTTCTCTAACTTCTTGACTGCTGTTTTTTTTTGTTTAGTGGGTCAGGAAGATGGTGAGGCAGTTTCCATGCTCTCCCTATTTCATGTCCCTGCAGTGCAGCTTGAATTTGCTACAACACGTGTGCTTTTTACAGGAGCAATAATCATGCTGATATGACCTCATGCAAATCAGTGCTGAGCCTGGGTAGTCTTTGTGCTTTTGCACATGTATTTGAAGTGTACTGCAGCGAAATGATACACCACCTCATTTTCCTTTAGTAAAAGCCCTCTGGGCTGAATTTACAGGGCTCCTATGCAAGCTGCTGCAGAAGAGTAAATCCTATTATGGGATTTCCGAAGCCAAACTGAAGCGCTGACAAAAAGATGGGTCAGTTCAACTAATCAGCTTTGTAAATGTATTAACATTTCATTCAGGAGAGATGACCTAGAATGGTCAGCTGCCTGCAGTGTCCATAGGACTGAAAGGACCAAGCTGCAGAACCTGTCTTTGCAGGACTGTGGTGTTGCGCTGTGCAGACAAGCTGCCTGTTCACATCTCTGGGTGACAGGCACGAGAGATGAGCAGTGACTTCACCATTCAGTTACACTCACATATCTTGCTTTATGGCAAGATTAATCTGAACAAGCATCTCCCAAAGGATTTTACCCAGTGATCATCCTGCAGAGGGTCTGTGTGAAAAATACCTAATACTTGACAGATGTGTAGCTGCTGTCCTAATTGTAACACAATTTCAGCACAAAACAGGCAGCAGCTATTGTGTTCACAGGACAGATTTTAGCATAAGATGGCTACAAGCATTGTAATGGCTCTGTTGATCAGACCTTCACTGGTGAGGTAGCAGAGGCCCTGATCAGCAAATTTTGGTGGTAATTAGATGTGTCAAAACCAACTTCACTGAGGCTGGAACAACCACTCTTTGGAATGAATGTGTTTGTGCAGAGCTGGGACCCAAGTGATTAAATAACTACAGGTTTCTCTCCTAATTGTACCTCACTGTCTTTCCAGACTACTGTCGATGGATTTGAACAGTCATTTATTAGATTATGGTGGCTACAGAAGCTGCAGAAATGCTTGTAAAAGAGCCCTGCCCCTGTGATTTAGAAAATGGGAGTGCCAAGGGTTAATGAAAAAGTGTTGCTTCCTAGAAGCAGTAGGTGATATGCAACAGCCAAGTCCTGAGAAGCAATTCCCAGGTGTGTAAAAATGGTCTGGTGCCTGCAGTGATGATGTGGCTCAGAGAAAGCAGGAACTACTGCTGCTAGTGTAAATAGAGATGTCAGTGAGACAGCTGGAGTACACAGAGCATTTGTTGGAGTATTATCTGTGTAACAACAAGAAGGTGCTGGATTTCCACAGCCATGGTCATTATCCTTTTATTTATGCTAATATCAAAGCCAAAGGGAAGTATGAATTATGTGAAAAATAACTAATCTCGGTCAAGAACAAAGTATGTGTTTGTATGTTTGGTCTTTTTGGTTTCTTATTTTTTCAGGGGGGGGCAGTGAAAGGATGGGATTAAGTATCAAGTGTTACGTAGTCAGTCATTTATGTAATTACATTGACTCACTGGTTTTGATGCACTGAGTGTTCCTTCCAAATGCACGAAGATGGAGAGGATCAAGGTATATTATGTGGCACCCAAACAGAAGTTGCAGTGAGGGAGGTGTAGTGCAGAGTGGCTCTGTGGAGTTCACTGGTCTTGGGAAAAATAAGGAGCTGTGGCAAAACACAGATCACTTTCAAGCTATTCCTATGAGCAGAAGGAAGAATGAGTTTATATTGTAGACTGAGTCTAGTTATAGCTCAAATTAAAAATCTTCTGCTTCAACATCATAAATGTTAACATCAGTCATGTTAATTACATACCTGGGGTGTATGTGCATTTCCGACGGGTTGTTGATGCCAAGATCTAAAAGGGATTTCAGTGCAGAAGTACCATTTCATTCTTTATTCCTCATATGCCTGTGTGATATCCCAAATAATAGGAAGCCATTTCACATCTGCTAACATCACAGCTATACCACAGAAGATGGGTACAACTAAAAAGAAGTTCTATTAGGGATATTTGAAGTAGCATTGTTTATATGTTGCTACTGTATATGAAAAAGTTCTATTGAGAAAGGACACCAGACCTGATTTTTTTAAACTGAGAATGCTGCAGATTCCTACATATGTGGAGTTTTGTGCATGTTCGCAGTGGCAGATGAAGATGTGATTATGCAAATGCTTGTCTTGTCTGTAAAGTTAAACAATGCACAGATATAGACAAAGAAAAGTAAAACGTTTGATTTTATAAAACAAAAGCTGTGTAGGGGGACAGCAAGGTTACAAACTCAGCAGTCAAAGACAACAGAAACAAAAAACCAAAATTTATTTTGTGCTTTTGGTCTTCCACCTGCAGCTTTCTCATTTCTGTCTGTGCTTTTTTCCAGTCTCTCGTCCTGGCTCTTGTCCCACCTGCCAGTCTGCTTTCCTTGCCATATCGCCTGGGTGAGAGCAGCAGAAGCATTGAAACCTGGGAGTGAGAGAGTGTTTCTGCTTGGGTTTCTCTGCCTATTGCCTCCACAGCCTGGGCTCTCCTGCTGGTGCCAGGAGACTGAGCATTTGTGAACTGCATGGGAACAGCTAAGCAGTATCTTTCATAGAAATGGTGAGAACTACATTCCTGATGACAAAGAACACACATACATAGCAAGATGTTTAAAAAAAATGTTGTGAATATTGTTAATAGGGGAAAAAGAAGTGTCTTTTAATGGAAAGTTTTACAAATGACTGAAGTGCTTCTGAGATAATGTCCAAAAAAAAAAGCCCTGGTAAACCCAGCATGGAGCAGATAATGTGCGAAATCTTCAGTTCCATTTCTTGGAATATGAGAAAATTCTAAAACTGCCTAATATTTCTGTTATAACAGCTATGCATTATAATGGTAGGCACTGTAATGGTACCTGTAGGCAACGTTGCTTGCTCTGATTATTTTCTTTTACTTCTCTCTTATGATTTAGCTCATGGGCTTTCCCAAAGTTTTTCAACTGCATGAATAGCCTCTGTCTCACCTGGCTATTTCCAGGCTGCCCTGTTTTTGGCTGTTGAATTTTCTCTAGTAGGGGAAATTTCCATGACATTGCAGTTTGTTGCATAGGTCTGACCATTGCTTAAGGACATCATGTGTTACGGTATTACAAGTAAGACCTCAGAAAAAATGAAATAGATTCTTATTAGGAACTGTTTGTTTATTGCTCTTTACTGACTTGTTGTAGTCAAGGATTTTGGTATTAGAGAAGGAATATGGTTGTGGTTATGTCTCTTTTGGAGTGTTTAAGAACATAGATTACTCTGTACATGTGACTGTATCAAGCTATTTGTTGAAACAAAGTAAGGTTTATTTGGTAACATTCTCATGACCAACAAGACAAAAATAGCCAATATGTTACTGGTGTAGAGCCTTGTTTTGTTTGTTTTTAGTGGCAAGCTGTTGTTTTTGGCAACTTAAACTATTCCATCAACCTTCCTTTGGGTGACTGCTGGAGTATACTGCGTTTGTATCATAAAGAGCAGTGCAAAATGACAAAACTCTTAAATTTGTGAGATAAGATCATCTGCACTGACAAGTGGATTGATCTATATTCATACTAGTTCTGATGGAAAGGATCTTCAATAGAATTGCCGTGTACAAATTTCAGTATTAGCTACTCCAAGGATTAAAAACGTCCACATAAGTAAACAAACAATAGCAGTTCAAGAAAAAACAAAGTTTTTTATTGTTACATTCACCTCTAGATTTTCTTTGTCTTTGAGGTTTACTTTTTGTCTCAGTCATGAATATTACAATGGTTTTTGCTTTTAGTGGAAACTAAGCTTCTCAATTAATGCCTCATGTCAGAACTTGACCCTTTCAGAAATAAACTAAATAGCACAAAACTTAAAGCAGAATAGAGAATAAATGATGCTGTCTTGACGTTGCACAGAAGTGCTTATTAAACAACTCCATCAGTATCATGCTTCTAGCCTTGCTCTGCACTCCTGAGTTACTGGTATTGTTTGAGACCTGGAGTTTTGAGCAGTTCAGCTGTATTTGTTTACTTTGCATAGAAATAGAACAATCTCGCTTGTATTAAATGATTGAAGTATGAGTTGAGGATTGCAACAGCAGATGTGAAGGAAAAAAGATATTTTAGCAATGGTTGTTTTTCCTGTGTTGCCTCCAACTGAGGCTTGTCTCTCTAAGTGCAGAATTCTATTCTACCAAATGACAACTAAATTCAAAGTTTTATATTTAGATAACTAGCCTCCTCCTCAGAATACTCTCATACACAGGATTTAGTTTGCTATTTAGGTTGGTTTTACAGACATCCAAATCCTGTCAGGCTGAGCTCCAGTCTCCTCCAGCTTTATGGAACATTTCCAGGGGAAGTATTGAAA
Organism: Oriolus oriolus; assembly: GCA_013400235.1. Classification (NCBI taxonomy): domain Eukaryota; kingdom Metazoa; phylum Chordata; class Aves; order Passeriformes; family Corvidae; genus Oriolus; species Oriolus oriolus. The sequence continues at coordinate 31,665 of VXBT01007138.1, read as the reverse complement.
TGGATAGATTTCATGTCTCAGTTGCTTCCACCATTACCTGGTCTCAGTGCTTGGTCATAAATTAACTTGGCACTTTTAAATGTTTAGATATTTCTTCTCTGATCCTACTCTGAGTTCTTGATATGACTAATATTTTTATAGTCTTTTTGGGTATGTAAACTTACAGAGTCAGAAATAGCATCTGCTACAGCCAACAGTAAGTTCTTTACAAACAGCCAGAAAAACAGCTGCATATCTATTCATTCACTGAACTACTTTGTTTTGATAAGACTTTAAGCTAAGAAAATGAGTCTGTGAGCTGGGTGAGTCTCAGCTGTCTTAAGCTGGGCTATCCAACCAACTAGGCAGTAGAGGGAGTAGGATTGAAGTTGTGGGTAGGTTTCGTTTGCTGAGGACTCCTGAAGCTGCTTGACTCTAGTAGTGCTAGCACACACGTTTTAATTTTTTAATGTTACTGTGGCATGTGAGTTAACAAACATTTAAAAATTACTCCAGAAGTGTGCAGCTCTTAGCTGTCATTGTTGTGTGGTGCTTTTCAGAGCGATCAAGATCCCAGCATCCATCTGGGATCATGTAGCCTAGAGAGTCAGAATTTCTACTACTGTGCTAAACTCCCCTGACTACATCCCTGGTTGTCTTAGAGCTGAGATGTGGCAAACAAAATTACTCCACAGAAACCACTCCCAGCCCTTTACCCCTCAAAATTAATGTATGTGAAATGTGTTTAGTACTCACCTTACTCACACAGCAGTCTGATGGCTGCTCTACTATGAAGCATTTCTTGACATGGATGAACTAAAAAAATTGGGTTTTCAAAAGGGCTTTAATTAAAACTATTTGTTTCAGAGCCTCCTGCTGACTGGAGCCCTGTAGTGATAAAGTTGGACTATACTATAAAAGCTTTCAGATCTAACAGATTCAGCTATCTCCTGGCAGGTGCCAATACTAAGCTGATGACTTAAAGCTAACTTTAACCCAAAAATATTGTAGACTCCATTCCCTTAAAGTTTAAGGGAGATTTTTATCTCTCATATTGGTCCCCTCATCAGTCAGTATATTCACTGAAAGTCTTTCATTTGGAGGCAGAAGTGACGTGGTATAGGTCATATACTGAAACATCCCTCAGGCCCAGCCGTCACCAGCCTTAGTGCCTGTGGCAAGTGTTGCTGTATAATGATGACCCTTTTTTTCCTCTTTTTTTTTTTTAAGTTCTATAAAATATTGTTTTTGTTAAATGTGCTGGAGTCGTATCAGAGGAAATAGTCTTAAATACAAAATGGTTGTTGTTTTCTTTGTTTGTTTGTTTTAATGGGAGGTTTTGGCACAAAGTTACACAATTTTATAGCCTCAAAAGAGCTCAGTAGGCAGACTTTAATTTTTTTTAATGCAATTTTGTTGCTGTTGCTGCAATAGGCGAATCTGTTGTGTTCCACACAGAGCAATACTACACTTATCCAAAGCATGGCCTCCAGCTAGTATCTGAATCAATGTCAGTTTGGGATTTCAAACCTGACTTCTTGTTCAGTGTCTGGAACTACTTTATGAAAAAAATAGCTTACCCATACATTGAGCATTCACCTGTGAGACCCCTCAGTCCTTTATTCCTCATTATGCAGGAAACCACTTTTTAATAGAGACATTTATGACTTTTTATTACTGTAAATGATGGACCTGTATCTGTATTCATAATATATCTTAGCTGAAATGATCCCAGTCAGCTGCTCTAAGAATACTTACCCTTTGAACTCTGTCTAGATAAAAACACAATTTCTTTATTTTGATGCAGCCTACACTTTTCATGAAAGAAACTAATTATATTCCGTAATTACATAAATGTTTTTATACCACTTTGTTGCTTGTTTTGGGGTAGCATCTCAGACAATGTTTGTCATACTTGCATATTCAGTTCTGATCAGGGATTTACTGGGTGTGCAGGATGGTCTTCAACAAGCAAGTGATATGCAAGTCAGACACACAGATTATTCATGCTCTTTAACAAGAAACTGCTTTAGCAGAACCCGTGATGATGGATCACAGTGTGGGATTGTGTCACTAATACAGGGTTTGTCCAGAAAAAACCCAACATTTTTCTTCAGAGCGTGGACACTGATGGATTGAGGAAATAGCGACAGTGATGGGGATGTGATTTCTAACATAAAGGAAGGAATAGCCTCACTATAAAGCTCTCTAGCTTTATGCAATGCATACTAGTAAGATTAAGAGACGTCTTATTGCTTTATCATAGAATTTAGCATGGATTTTGGCATGCACTAGAGAAATGGGACTGGGTGCATCAAAAATAAACCTAGTTCTATGAGTCTAAAAAGGGCTTCATATATTCAAAGGGAAGCCCTTTTAGAAGAGCAGAAAAAGAGAACTGGGGAAAAAAATCTGTTACCAACAGGCTGAAACCATGGTCTTGGGCCATCCTGGCAGGATGGGAAGGAATCTGGGTGTAGAATTCTTCATGGCAGTCAGGCATCCCATATTTTTACTTCTTTGCTCAGACATGGTCAACTTGGTCCTTTGTCAGAAAGGCCCCTGAGTGCCTTAAGAGCACTCTGACACTAAATGGAGGAAATGCTTGAAAGGATCTCACAAGCAGGCTTGGAGATTAATTCCAAAATGTACCCCTCTTTTTTTGGAGTGGTAGGGTGGTGAGACTAAGAGAATATCTTTAGTGCTTCTTCTGTAGAAGCAGATGTAAGTTCCTGAAATGGCTTGTGTGACTCGAGGAGGAGGGCCTGTGTTTTACGATACTTCTCTCAGTTTTTCCATTCCAGGCTTTAAGAATGCAGTGCAGAAGGAGGTGGCCTGTTAAGCATCCCCCAGCTTCCTATGCTGTCCTGTGTTTAGGCCATAACTGCTGTTGAGTCATTATTAAGTATCAATTGCTTCTCTGTACTGAAAGTTCTACCTTTTCTCTAATTTAATTTAATTTACACATTTTCTACTTGGTTTAACTGCACTTACAGGTACATTTTAGTATCTCTCTGTTTCTAATGACTTCATGAGAATTTATAAGGTTCTTGTTACAGCTTCAAAGTAACAAGATAATACAAGTTGATTTAAATGAAAATATTAATGCACTACAGAGTTGCCTGTGCAGAATTTGCTGTGACTTCTGTAATCCCTGCATTTATTGTTTCATACAGGATATTTCACCTACTTGCACATCATTTACCAGCATGTTCAATATAATCCTCAAAGGCTATAGTACTTGGATTTTTGGTTTTGAGCATTTGTGTTTCTGCTGTTACTTGGAAATCAGTCTGTACGAAATTTCTTTAAATTTCTTTGTGTCAGAATCAAATGTATCATTTTAAAGGAACAAGCCCACAGGGCTTCCATATTTTGTCAATGTGCAGCAAGTAATTTCATGAGAAATGTTTTCAATATCAAATCTCTGCTCTGGTATTTTAATATTCTCAAATTTTACTGTATGACACAATAATGTTTCTGACACTTTCTGTTTACATCTTTGGCATTAGGACAGAAAGTGACAGGTTGTATTTTCTGCAGTACTTGTTCACAGCTCACGGAGGATTTTAACATGCTCTGTAAGATCACCTAGGAACTTATTCACTTACTTGTGATTTTTTAATTTGTAAAAATGTTAAAAAAGCACACCTCTTCCATGAAGGCGTCTGACTTCTGCTGGGGATTTCTGCAGCAAATACTGCAGATACTCCTTCTGAATCTTTTTCTATAGCAGATCCAAAGAGATCCCATCTGTCATAGCATGCATGATAAAGATTTGAGCTTTTTTACTTTGACTATTCCAAAAAAACCCTTGCAAAATAAAAAACAATTAAGACTAAGTGGTTGAAACATACTTGCACCTAAGGCACTCAAATTTAGGCTGTGGGTCTTCAGTTTTATTTTTAGAAAGTATCCAGTCCCCTGTGGATGTCTTTGGAAGATAGGACTCAACAGCTTTCAGGTCCTGAACTCCCTTCTTTCTCTTCAAGTTGTTAACCATATGCTAATGGTTATAATGCTAATTCTAGACATGTACCATTTTTCCAGCATCCAGTTTGCCACGTGTACTTCAATTTATGCAGAAAACTACTTGTTGAGCCAGCTAGAAACTTAGGGGTTCCTTGTGTCTTGTCTTACCACCATTGAGACAAAGAGCACTGCTGTTCTGCTCTACTTGCAAAATGTTATATTGAGGACTAAGGCCTTATTTGAGCAGAGGAAGGCAGAGAAGCTGCAAGAGTCATCAGCATGCAGGAATCTAAGCCAAGCTGTGGGAGAGTCTTGCAAACAAAAGGCTGGTTTGATTTAATCACTATCACAGGACAACTCAGGTAGAAATGTTGCACAAGACCATGTATATCTGGAACACTTTAATGCTTTGAACTCTCTTACAATGACCTTGCACATACAAGATAAACCTAACTAATGTGTTTAATAATTATGAGACCAAGTCCACCATCTGGCACTTGTAATATTAGTAGAGAAGACTGTCTTTTATATACAGAGAATGTTAATATTACGGAAGATTCCTACTCTTCTTTCCTTTTCCTGCAATATTTGAGGAACTCAGTGTAGGGCAGATGGCATGAAGGAAGTTGGAGTGTTATTTTTCTACAAAAAAGGTAGAAATATGTCCAGTATGTAGCACAATAAGCTGTTTCCCTACTAGATCATGTGCCTGCAGCCATGTGAGCCTGGTGTTTCCTGTACTAATATTCCAATCCAGTGCCCATTCTAGCCCTTAAGGACAAAGCTGGTAATGTATAATTATAGTGCTTCCTTGAATTGCAAAACAATGAGCACAAACCTTTTTTTTTAAAATTTGCATTTGTCTTTGTTGGTCTGTTGACTCCCTCATGTATTTTGTTGGCATTTTGCCTCTCTTCCATGTTGCAGGTAGAAGTGTTATAAAAGTTGCACAAAGATGGGTGCCCTAACAGTTAACTTTGATGGCTAGCTCTGTCACAACCTTCTTTTCTTCTTAACAAAAGGAAAGCTATTGCCTTGAGTAATGCATGAAAATTGGCAGAAGTTACAGATGGCACTGTCAAATAGCGAAAGAAAAAATAATGTCCCATCTACTGTGATTTGTCTGGCAGAATTGAGGATGCTTCTGTCATTTCCCTGACAAGATGCTATACTTATCCATGGCGCATGGATGAGACTTGTCATTTAGATAAGAGCCAAAGTGAACAGAGAAAGCAGTGTCACAGTAGGTTTATTAGTTCGGATTGAATTCAGAAGAAAAACTGCTGCTGAAAATTTTGATAGTCACTTTATGTGATTCTGCAGTTGCTGTAAACTATAGCAGCTTGACCCAATAAAGATGTTCCTGTTTTTTAAACATACCTTTGTCTGAAGTTAAAGTGCAGTATCTCTCTGCATACATTGTAAATGGCTTATCTATGCTGGTGATAAAACTTACGCATAACTGTGGTATCGACCTTGTGTCACTTTTGTTTTTAAAAGCCACCCAAATAAATAGAGCAATCCTAGCAATCTGTACTGTTACATGCACAGAGTCAGTTCCCCAGCTTCTAGCCTTTTAATGTTCTACACTGTGTTCAGTACAGCAGCCATATGTCATTTGAAACAATGTGTTGCCTTTTCAGGTGTAATTTGGTTTACAACATGTTTATTCTCAGCAGGCTTTTCTCTGGTCTGTGCGTGACTCTGAAATCACTTCAAGATGACTTGCACAGTGCCATAAACTTCAATAATATTAATAAAAACAACTTAACTAAAAAAAAATCCAACCCAAAATCAAACAGAAAAAACCCCTGCCCACCTAACTAAGAGTAAAGTGAAAGTTTGCCTTATTTACACTGGAATAGATCCAGAATATGTCCGTGGAGGGAAGTATGGAAAGGACTTGTGAAAAAGCAGGTTTAGTTTTGGTGAAGGAAATGGGAACAGAAAAATCTGAGAGATAGGCTGTTAACACAGGTTTGAGGATCCACCCCTCATTACTTGGATTCTGTGCAGTCCAAGCAACCTTAAGGGAGCTCACTTATTCTCTGCTTTTTGCTGCCTCCCCTCTGTGCTCTCTTTATATCCAGCCTGGTTGGTCAGATGCCCCCACAGTGAGAGGTCCTTGTGGTGCTGCTGCTCTGCTTGCAGCAGGGTGGGAGGAGCTGAGTGTGTCCTGCAGGGCTCTGGCACTGCAAAGCTCTTACTCAACATTCGTCTGACAGGAGAGGAAAGGCTATGGCAGTGCCCAGAAAATGGGCTGGTTTGGTGTAAAACATGGCAGCACGTCTTTGACATGCAGGGTTTGCTCACGTGTTTGTGACCTTAGCGAGGTCTGTTATGAAGTATGTTCATGTTCTGCACTCAGGATATTGACAGGTGTTTTGATTTAGAGGGTAAGTTCATGAGAACTGTCTGTGTCTTCTTCATAGGCATACTTCAGAAAATTGAATAGGTCACAAAGCCTTCACTGACTATGAATGATTGGGGAAAAATGGTTTGGAGAGGAAGTGGTTTGGTTAGTAGTGGAATTGTTGCACGATGTTTCTTCCTTTCCTGTTTTAAAAGTTTTCTTGGTACTGACCCAATGACAGTGTCTCTCCTAGGAGGTACTGCTTAGACACAATAACCTTGGATGCCGTCTTGTAAGATCTATGTATTTTAAAGGAATAAGTCACTTTGAGAGAGTTCTGAAGGCTCTCCTGCGTGTAGCCTGTTTATGCTGTCCTGGTGTGGCGATGGGGGGTTAATTTCATGGGCATGACAAGGCCCTGGACTGGTGCAGAGTCAGTGTGGCAAGGTGGTGCATCTCTTCCATGTCTGTATCCCTTCATAAGGAGGGGGCAATCATTGATGGCTTGCAGCAGCTTCTTAGGAACTTTATAATTTATGTTGCAATTTGTGGGGTGAGAAGGGCATTGGTGTTCTTCACCTGTGTAAAGAACCAACTGAAACCTTCTGTGCTTCCCCATTGTGTATGAATGCAGCTGTAACTGGTATTTTTTTTTCTCCAAAGAACTTGCAGACTGTCATAATGTCTTCCTTACTTTTTAATTTGTTTTTAAGTTTGTAAAATACTAACTTCCTAGAGATAAAAACTAGTATACATTGGTAGGTTTGGTCATAACAAAGATGAGACCTTGGAGAAATTGTGTAGTGAGGGTGGAATTCAGTCACTGTAGTTCAGTACTGCAAACAATAAAGGGAGTAAATATGTAATGGGAAAAAGCTTGAGAGTACACAATTGGTAGGAACAAATGTAAAATGACGAGGATGCAAATCCGAAACTCTGAGAAAACAGAAAGGAGGCATAAATCAAGCAACTCAGCTGCTAGATATGACTCTACTCTTTTTTCTACTGCACTCTAAAGGACAATGAACATAGTAAGTGGCTGATGTGGGGCTGTATCTTTTTTTAGAGTGCTCTCTCTGGAGTCAATGAGAAGTAAAATGTATATTAAAGGCAGAATTGGAGATAGAATTCTCAAACCTTTACTTAGATTCATTAAAATGTATCACTACTAGAATAAGTGACTCAAATCAACGACCAGGCTTTTGGAATAACCTCAGGTTATCTACATTTTTCCCACATAAAATCCAGTATACCCATACGAAAATTGCGATTATAATTAAACCTGATGGGGAGAGACATGCCACCAAATGGAAGCATGTGAAGGTTACGTTTCAGCCACTTGCTTGGTAGTAATAATGGCATAACTGCAATTCTCTGACTCTTCAGACCTGAAGAATTAGCTTAACAAAGGGGTGCCATCAGCTCTCACTGAGGTAGTCTAAGTTGTGAGTCCCATCTCACAGGCAAATTTGCCAGTTCCCCTTTCTGTGTTCAGGCATCCAACAGACTGATCCTAAAAGTAGATAGTGTGTGACCTAAACTGTTGTGGTGTTGCCTAATAAAAAGCCACTGCCTGTAAGGCTCCACTGCAAGCAAGAAACACTTCCCCCCACTGGAAAACGTCAATACTTTTATCTTCCTTCTTTTCCTTGGAAGGCAATAATTTTGTTTACCAGGATGTCCTAGTACTTCAAGAAAATGAAAAAAAAGAAAAACCAGGAACAATTTTGCTATGTCAGACCAAAATTCTGTTCAGCCATCTTGTCTTCAACTATGGCAGTAATGAACAAAGTAAAAGCAGAATAACTGTAAAGTGATCCACTTCCACAGGCTGTGGAAATTTGCAGTCAAAGCACTACCGAAGTTGAAGACTGCATGAATTGTGTTAGTGTCCATCAATGGACCTAATGTCCATAAATTTAGTTCTTTTTTGAACTTGCTTGTTTTCCTGATCACCCCAAATAATCAAATGAAGTATGTAAAAAAATCAAAATAATCAATGAAGTATGTAAAACTATTTATTCTTCTATGCTTTTAAAAGCAGCACTAAATAGCATGACTTGGTAATTGTGGTGTTCTGAGAAGCAGTTGATAATCACTTCCTATTCATCTTCTCCACATTGATAGAGATGCATGAAATGAGCATACTCCATCTTTATTGTCAGGTTTCCACTCTGAAGAGTCCTTTTCTATCCAGTCTCTATTTTTAGAAAACCATTTTGTTTCTAATCATCCTTTGTTGCCCCTTTCTGCTATGTGTGTTATGAGGTTACTAAAATTGCACTCATGATTCAAAATGTGGGCACCCAAAGGATTTATATAAAAACATAATGATGTTTCATGTTTTGTTCTCTGTTGTTTCCCTAACAATTTCTTATTTACATTTAGACTATTGGGCATTGAAATTATATTTTTATCAAAGTAACTCTTATTTTTGATCAATATCAGAGATACTACATTACTTTTTGAGTAGGAAAAGATAATTTCAAACACATAATTTTGTACTTATGTTCTCCCTATGGACAGTTTTTCATTTATTGATGATGAACTTTATCTGCCTTTTAATTACTCATTTAGAATTGTTAGGTCTTTCTGGAATTCATCTGGGTCTGTTGTGGTCTTTATTACCTTGACTAATTTATCATCATCAAGAGAATTGTTTATTCTTACAATTTGCCTTCTGTCCTTTAGCAGATTAGCAGTCTGCCATGGGATGTTCCTTCTTATCCAATGATAACTTATTTTTCTCAAAAGTCATTGAGAGACTTTTCTAAATTAATTTCTTTCAGAAGATCTAGAGTCCTCCATGGCTGGCCTATGCTAGCTTGTTTCCAGTACCAAAACCTTATTAAAAGATCGAGATTTTACTTTTATTGAAAAAGGAGAAAAGTTGATTTGCCTTCCATTCTGTCATATTTTTGAAAGTACCCAGCAAATTTATTGTTTATTTTAATTTCAACCTCTCTACCCAAGTTAAAAGCTTTTGTCGAGGTTTGTAGTTGATTGGATCAACCTTGCTAACATTCATTTATCTCATATAGAAGCCAGTTTCAGGAACTGGACTTTATAGAGTAGCAGGTAGTAAACAGGCAACTTCATTAACAAATTTTTTTAAACTCTTGGCTGAATATTATCAGGCATGTTGTTCAGGTGGTGGTTTGGCTTTATTAATTTAATTGATTTCAGCAATTAAGCCTTCTACAGACACTGCAGATTTTAATGGATTCTTGGATGTGACCTGGTGATTCTTAGAAATGCTCTGGTGTGAGAAGGTGCCCACAGCTCTTCCTGCACTGTGAATATCAGCACGGAGATATCATTGAGCTTTATCCTATGGTTTCAGCTTCACTGGATATTTTGGCTGCCCTTAAAGCACTATCTAGAATCAATCCTGACTTTTATGTCTTTAGCAAGTTTTCTTCTTTAGAATCTCTGCCTGGCCTTGATAGTTTCACGTTAAACCCTAGGATGTTTTGCTTTTTTTTATCCCGGCTTTTTTTTCTTTTTCTTTTCTTTTTTTTTTTCAATTTGTCATGTTTTCTATTTCCTTGATGATTTCAGCTCTGCTCAGTGAAGAATGACCTCTTTAAACTGGCAGGGTAAGTTTAGATTAGATCTTAGGAAGAAATTCTTTTCTGTGAGGGTGGTGAGGCACTCAACAGGTTGCCGAGAATCCTGGATGTCCCATCCCTAGCAGCATTCAAGCAAGGCCAGGTCTGGCAGTCTGGTCCAGTGGAAGGTGTCCCTGCCCATGGCAGGTGGGTTGGAACTTAAAGGATCTTTAAAGTCCTTTCCTGCCCAATCCCTTCTGTGATTCTATGCTACCCTGCTGCCCGATGTGGACTGAGAGTTTACATCAGCTGAGAGTGTGGAAGAAGTTCCAGTTGAAACGGAGGCTTTGGCAGAGCTCTTCTATTTCTACACCTCATTAAATCACCTTTCAGGGAAGAAATACTCTTTGTCTCTTTCAGCAAGAGCTGTTTTTCATCCAGCCTATGATGAAGATTCACAATTCAGTCAGTCACCAAAATACAATTAGGGTGAAAAAAATAAATTACATATCACTTCAGTAATAAACTGTTCATTCCTAACAGGTTCAGTGTGGTTACATTACTCACAAGAGAACCCCCTGAAGACAAAAATTAGGCAAATTACCTAGGCCAGTACCGAGTGACTGAGAACTGCGAACTTTCAATTAAGTTGATATAAAACATTTATATGTAAAGTGTTCTTTACTTAATATTGGCTGCATAAATAATTCAGCTGAGAAAGAAGATGAAGATTCTTAGACTGGTAGATTTGACAAGCCTGGTTGTGCTCATAAAAGTGTAGACAGAGCTTAAAAATGATATGCTCAGAACAGGGATCCTAATGTCACCACTATCACAAGTTACTGAAATGGAAGAAGAGCAACCTTAGCTTTTATTTGCTAATAAAATTTGGCTCATAATAGCAGCAGCAACAAAACCAGCAGGTGCCCTGTGCCCGTTAGTCAAATTTATTATATAACAACAGTATTTGATTACCAGACTGATGACTTGGGAAGTGCCTCTGTGTGTGTGTGTATATGTGCACAATCAAGGGACAGGCTGCAAATACCTGATTGCCAGACAAGTCACGTTGGGTTGTTTGGGTTCAGCCTAAGTGGATGAAGCTCTTGTGCAAATGGCTGTTTGCAGTTAGAGTCCATTTGAGAGTCTCCCTGGTGGACCCAGAAAATACACTTTGTGGCCTTTTGTCTTATCACAGGGGCCAGACATAAACTAGCTGAAATCACAGCGAACTCGTGTTTGTCAACAGTTCTTAAAAAACAATCCTTTCTTTTTTTCCTGTTTCTCATACTCGTTAACATTTTCTACTGTTAATTGTGCTACTGAAGTGGAGTTCATGAGAAAGGTTAATCCACATCAGGAGTCTGGGGGCAAAGAAATACTGTCTTCTGCAAAACACTCCCAAGAATGATGTTAAAAATATATCTGTGTAGTTTGTGTCCTAAAACAATTGTTACAAGGATTTCTGCCTTTTTCTGTCTGCCATATGCAGGTTTTGGCTTCATACACATATGGTTAATTTACATTTGACTTTAGTGAGTGTGTGGATGGGCTTCACTTGCTAAGCACAGCTTCAAGAGGGAGCAGCCAGATGTTGGGTGCTCCTGCACAGAGTTAAAGGTGGGCAAGAGGGAAGTGGGAAATACATCCTGCAAGTCACAGCTCCCATTCTTCACTCCTGCCCATGATGTAGGAGGGCTGCAGTGGTAAAAGTGGAGCTAAGCAAAGCACATTAATTTCAGACAGCTGTTCTAAAAAAGAACATTTTGATTTACTTGCTTTGGGTTTAATATGGACTTCAAGGGAGCTATTTGGGTTTCCCTAGTATGAGGAGAGGAAAATTCAATTCTTACCATTTTACCACTGATGTTTGGCTGCAGTTTGGCTCCCTTTATCGTACTGGAGTAGCTGTAGCTATTAGTGTTTTATTCATTCCCTCTCCCCTTCAGAACTCTACAGCCCATCTGGAATAGGCAGGAACAAAGAGCAGGGAGACAGACTTAGCCCCACATCTGTCAGGGAGGACTCAGACAGTTAAGCAGAAGCTGTTAAAGTAACACCTACATGCTGAACCTGTATTTGTGTCCTCACCTGACCTCTCTATATGCAGTTTCTGTTTTGCAGCCACCTGTGTCCTCTCTTTCCTGGGGTCTCCACTGCACATGTGTGGCCAGGGCAGGGTTAGCACATGGGCTGCCTTGGGGCTCAAATCCTCTCACAACATGTGTGGGGACATCTATGTGCAGGAGGAGGAGGACAGGAGGCCTGACCTCCTGCCTGTGAATGACTAACTCGATCTTCCTCTCAATTACTTCAAAATGTTAGAGAAAATTTTGTTGTTCAGCTTTTCAGAGCACTTACCCTGAGATGACGGCAGCACAGAAATAATGTAAACTTTCTGTATGAGTGAAAGCTACAGTTTACGATGTTTATTGCTATAATACGCAAACAATACACTGGAAATTGTTTCACTGCAAAGTGAAATAAGAGGGGAAACGTGAGAAACACTCATTACAGCCTAAAGTGTTAGGAAATGCAGTGTTGAAAAACACAAACAGCTGAGAAGATGTTTAAGTATTTGTATTTAAATCTCTAACTAAGAAAAGTTAAGGTAAATCTCCAAGTCTCTTCATGAAGTTTTCTATTTTCTTTTCTTAGTAATCTGTGTGAATCCATAAACTTTATCAGGGCTGTCAATTAAAAGGATTTGAACATGCTCATCTCTTCACAGGATTGGAGCTAGTATTCTCCTGTTACTTGGATATCTCTCATTCTCCAGATTTTGTAATGGCTGTTACCTTTTCTCCCTCGGAATAATTAAAAAAAGCTAAACTTTACCACAGTGGTCATGAAGACTAAGTTATGGCATAGTTGTTTTATAATACATAAAACGTAGTGTATTCTACCAATACTCGCTAGAAATAATCTTTTTTTGGCCAAAGGGAAACAAAATTTATTAAAGATGTAATCACATGACATGAATAATACAATAAATTAGTATAATAATATTGATGGTGTTAATATATATAAAATATATAAATATTTTGTTATGTATAATATAATTAAAACATGTAGTCTAAACACACAGACTCAAGTATTCATCACAACAGTTTTGTTGCCAAATTACAACCAAATTCAGGAGAATGTGGGCTGCAAAAGCTGAGACAATAGAAAAAATTAGCTATGAAGTATTGAAAAATTTTGAATATATATATATATATATATTAGCCTTAAGTCAGGACTTTGTGACCTAAGAACTGAATGCTCCCATTAAACTTTTCTCACTAAAAATGTCGAAGTCACATATTGCCCATGGGTTTCTGAGTAGGCACTTTGCTTCCCACAGAGCTGTGTGCATATCCAGATAGATAATATGGAATGCAGCAGAAATGCTTTATATTGATTTTTACTGGGTATAGTGTGTTGATATCCACTCCTCAAATAGAGAAACACATGACAGAGAGGCTTCCTACACTGTCTGAAAGCCTCAGAGGTTTTCAGAGTTCTTGAGTATATGTATATGAAGTTACGTCGCAAGTGAAGGAGGAAAGAATAGATAAGATCAATTCAATTATCTATTCATTTATAAGTAGTAATATAATAATATTTATATTAATAATGTGATTTCCCTTTAGCAAGATATTTCCACAGCACATACTTTGCTTGCAGACGGGACTGGAAGGGGCAATGTGGTACTGCAGAGGGTTCAGTCTGGGGAAGACTGGCTTCTGTGCAGCACAGTGTGCTGTTTGCACACAGTTCAGCTTTTAAATGAAAATTCAATACGGTGGTTGAGAAATTGTGCTTTGAATGTGAAATGCACTGAAACAGCATTAAAAGCTTTATTATACCAAAAAGGGAACTCCTTCTGTGTCCTGCCTGCTGTTGGACTCTTTAGTACCCTGGGTGCTGCAGATTGAATCTGTGTGGGCAGAGTTCATTTGACATGCAGAAAACACTGCATTTCTTGTTGGGAATCCTACTGAGCCCACACTGCTCATGTGCAACAGGTGTCCTGGCAGGGCAGGTGCACCTGTGTGTTGTTTTGATACACATGACTGTCTGCCATTATTTTTAAAATTTGTTTTTGTTTGTGTGTTTTTCATTTGGGTGATTATATTTTCAAGAGTGGCCTCATTCTTGAAGCCTTCTCTTTTACTTCTCCTATAGCTGGCTGTGAGAAGAATACTTGAGTTACAAATGGAGCGAATGTGATATGAAATTCATCAAGAGGCAACAAACTTTTGATAATGTAATTAAATGTGCTTCTGCATTAGACATTATTTGCTGGCTGTAAGTGCAGTTCAGCTCTGAACCCTTCTGCAATTACCTCGTTAGTGGTGCTGGTGGAGATTGCAGTAGGACTAGCAACAAGTCCTCAAACAGGGAAAATTAAAATAAATTCCACTTCCAAGTAATTGAAGCCTTTGCAAGCTGAGAGTTCTAGAAAATTGCTTCTCAGTTTCATCCTTTCAAAAGCTTGAAATTATAGTTTTTTGCTCCTTTGGTGATTTTGTTGTTTTCCATTTGGAAAATTTTGAATCTTTTCTTCCTTAGGCTTTTAGTGGAAGTTGAAGTTGCAAGATACTTTCTATGTTTTTGAACAAGCTGGGCTTATGCTTTATCTGTGGCTAATCATGAATTATTGGGAAATAAGATATCATCGAGTTTTTTTGTGCATGGGTTATTGCTTAACTGCTGTTTCCTTCACCGTTTTGATAAGGCAGTTCATGGGAATTATTTTGCAGATTATGTTGTTTAAAATGTTTGTGATAAAGAATTAACTGTTTAAGTGTTGGTTTATGAATAAATATTAGCAAGTAACTTGCCAAATTTACATAAAATAATTGTAATTATTTTAAAAGATTCCTAAATCAAAATATTTCTTATAACAGTGCAGATTGGCTATGAAGTAAAAATTGGATAACAGTGAACATATTTCTAAAGGCATATATTAAGAGACGTGACTAAACTCTTATTTTTATAGGGCAGTAAGTAACTCCCCACAGGTCTCCATGAGGCAAGAGACTGTCTGACATGTTATAGGAAATGAAAGCAGAGCTAAACCAGAGATTTTATGTTAGGAGATGTGAGGGATGGAATGTATGAGGGGGAAAAAAAAGTGAAAGTTGTTTGTAAATTATAGGTTTTGTTTTCTGTCAGCTGACTTTTTTCTTTGGTAATTCTTCTGCAGAGAGAGTTCTCCAGTATTAAAGACAAGTCTACTACGGGAGCCTCTGCCAACTTTTGGTATCTTTCTTCCCAGCACCTCTCTCCATTTGTTCTGCTTGTGAATGAAGAGTCAGATTAGGCCATTGATCAAAATGTGTGGCAAATCTGACCAAAATGAGAGCTGTGGCTAGGCTACTATTAATTTATAATGTTAATTCAGGAATTTAATTTTAGTTTGTACCTCCAATATCTCTGAAATACATATTGTCTATAAAATCCCATGTAAAAAAATCCTTGAAGCTTAGAGGGCCCTGTTCCTTCTGCAGGTACTGCCCCAGCCCCTTGTGGCCCAGGTGCCTGGCAAACTCAAGGATGCCAGTGAAGAAATTCTGACTTTGTTCTCTGCTGGTATTGTCTTAGTTGCTTTAAAGTATTTGAGTCCTGTTGTTCAGCAGTGATACACAGGCTCTGTGACGTGGCTGCAGGGAAAAATGTTAGTATTACAAACTGCTCTACAATAATTTAGCAAAAGAGGAAATGAAGCAATTCCAGCTCCGGGATGAGTATACTGACACTTAAAAGCTTCTATCCTTGCGTTAATGATGATAAAACAGCAAAATGCATATTTTCAGCACCTTGATGTTCTAGAGGATTTGAACTACGCTTATCTGCTTGTTGCTTAATGCTTGTAAAGCACTGGGGACCTGTATTTTAGCTGTAGAAAACATTTAGATCTCCTTTTCACTTCCAGCAGGTGAATAGTTTAGCTGAGGTCCACAGCGTGGCTTTAAACCTGAACATGCAGAAATACTGTGCTGACATCTTTAGTCTTCCTCTGTTCCTTCCAAGTTCATTGGGACTTATGCCAGGGGATGGGATTAATTCAATTGTAGAGACTCTGGTCAAGCCACTTGGGACAAGCCAAGCTGAAGAGCCAGTGGTTTTTCTGCAAGTTGTTCTGCAAACCACAGCAATGCTGCAAGCAGGCCTGGACCAGAAGGGTGTTTTGGGGTAAAATACAGCACAGGGGAGCAAGAGCCTGGGGGCTTCTGCGTGTGAGGTCATGGCTGCTTTACCGTGACTGAGCTGAGTCAGTTTTGAGGGCACCTGGCCATTTCCATAGAACGATGGTAGGAGAACAGATAGTAAGAGGTGGAGGGAAGAAGTTTGGAAGTGGCTGATTGCTCTGCATTATTACCTCCAGCAAGGCTGTAGGATTTTTCTTGCCGATCCTTTTTCAGTTTTTCCTGGGCATTTTGTGAAGTGTAAAGGAAAATGTGCGCAGCAAATGAACACTGGGAATGAGTCTCTGGTGCTGGCATAATTAATTTTCTTATGTTGCATTGCCTGAGCTGTAAACAACAGCACAAGCAGCTGGTAAATGATTCAGTTCCTCTTGCACATAAGAAAGGTGGAGATAGCAATTTTCCGGGCTTGACTCATTTGTTCTTTTTTCTGCACTGTACTTAGGTAGTGTTAAAGAGTTTCTGCAGGTCAGGTATGGCTCTATGGATTTTTCAGCACACTTTCCTCCAAGTAAATTTGTTCATAGAAACAAATCTTTCAGTGTCAGTGTGTATGTTTTGGCAAAGCTTCTATCAAAAGGATCTTTTAAATTCTAGCATATAATTCCTACCGACTCATCCCTCTTCCCCATTCCTGAATATTCTCTATATTACTCTATATTTACAGTTTTTACTTGGTACTTGGAATTCAAGAGCATTTTCTGTACCATATCTTAGTGCTGAAGTTTGAGTGCTGTGGAGGAGCCTTTTGTTTTGGTGCAAATGAAAAACAAATGCCAAAAGTTTGCTAAGTAAAGGTCTGATTTTGCAGGAAATTTTAGTAAGGACAGCTGCAGAAGAAACTTTCCTACTAATTTGAGACTCTCACTCATCCTTTCATTTTATTACATTGTCAGAATCTGTAGGTGGAAGGGCTGATATTCGGCGAGATGTGGAAGGCCTGAGCTGTTAGGAGAAATCTGCTGTAATTGGGTGTATCAATGGCAAGGTCAGTGCTGGTTGTAAGATTGTGTTTCTATTGTAACTGTGTTTTCTTCTGCCTTTCCCTCTCCCTGAAATGAAGCCTAAGTGCTTTTGACTACTTGCTGTATACACGTATTTGTGTATGGAGCTTATTTGTGGAAAAACATGCCTACAGTTGTAAAGCATCAGCATTATCCACTTCTCTTCCCTTAAAATGCTGTGAAGCAGAACTACCCTTCTGCAGAGTTCTGTCACATTCAGTTACAATGCCTCGCTACAGACACAAAATGGAGAGGCAAATTCACATCTCCATTTGTAAAAGAGCATCCCTGCATCATTTCTAATTCCAGTGCTCCTTGATCGTGCTCTCCTGGTGCTCTGAATTGGGAGGGATGGTTGGAAGCTCTGTACTGCACAGCTCTTAATGTAAGAGTCTATGCCAGCAGGCTGACAAGGAAAAAGCTAGGGCATCTGAGATTTCATGGCCTGCCTCGGAATTCAAAGCCTATGAATGATTTGTTACAGATAATTGCAATCCCCATCTTTTAGCTGTATTTATATAGTGTCACACTTTCCTTTTATTTTTCCTCTGTAATGTATTTTTATCTATGAAAAATCTGTTAGCTAATAGATATGAAAATCTTATGTTTCTATAGAATTTTCTTAATATGGTGCTAACGGGTATGTATGTTCCCTTATGTCATATTTCTTACACTGTTTGTGGGGTTTGAGCTTAGAAAATGTTTTGTGATATTATTAGTCGTGTAGCAGCGTGCAGGATGGTCATGAAAGAGTGTTTAACCTCCCACGGGACTGTGTGTTGTTTGAAAAGTTACAGAGAGAAGATATTGAGAAGAAGGCATATAAAGGCATATTATAGGCAGTATTGCAATTTTGCTATGATGTTAGATTAGTTTTTAATATAAATAAAACCAAACTATGTTCCACATCCTGTGAATTGTGAAGGATCTGGAAAATGAAGTCAAATATTGCATCTTCACCTGTGGCTTTTTCTGAAGATCTCCTCAGTTAACCACTTCTAAAACTATTTTCCTTACTGTTACAAGTTGCAGTGGAAGAAGAATGGGCATCTGCTTTGCATTTCAGTATTCTCACTCTTACATTAGTACTGTGCTAAATTCTCTTTTCACAGGTTCAGTTTCACAAATTTTTTTCTTTTTGGTTCCTTTCCTGATCCGTGTCACTGAATATTATCCTTGCCAATGAAAATAGCATTGAAAAACCATAAAATACCCAGCCAGTTACAGCAGGAAAGTAAAAAAAAAAACAATTCTAACAAAAAGTGTGCCTTAGTGGTGCTCATCCAAAAGGTGTTAGTTTATTGGTATATCTGGATATTGAATGTATGTAGGTTGTGTTTTTAAATCTGTGGTTTAATGACTTAAACTCAAAATGGAGACATTACAGGAGATGGAACCTTATAGGGAAGAGCTACTATGCAAATACTTGTATCAGTACCACCAGCTGTAAAAATGCTTTTGGATCATTTTGTGAAGTAACTTATCCCCTCTATTTAAGAACAAATAAATCATTAAGCAGACTAAGAATTTTACTCAAAAAACCCAAAACTAACCAACCTAAAAAACCCGCAATAAAACAAACCAAACCCAAAAAACCCCTCCACAAACTCAACTAAAAAAATTAACAAAATTTAACTTAGTCAAGCTGAAACAACTTCTATAGCTATCTTAAATACCTGCAATATTTCAGTTTACTTTGACAGGTTTATACCAACCTATCTGCCTGGGATTCCATACACTTGCCTTTTCTACATGAAGCCTACTGACTTCTGTGGGAACAATATAAATTATATGGAAGGCATATAAAGCACCACAGGCCCATACAGATAGAAATCACAGTAGTTTTCTTGCATCCCTAATATTGCTTTTTTATAACTAAAAATATGTCATTTTGCGTTGTTTCTTCTGTTTACCTGTATAGCTCCCCTCATTCAGTCTCTCTAACGCTGTTCTTCCCCATGCTGGGCTTACTGTCAGCACTCAATATTAAACCATTATATATCTGGAGAATTCTTCTGTGAGAAAGTCCATTGGATTGATCAGGCCATTTTTAATGTGATGGAACATTCAATGTTTATGCCTTGAAAAATACTAAACCTAGCTAATGTAATGCGGTGGCTGTTGCAAAAGTTGCTCCTTTTCATCTTATGTTCTCTTTCTTGTAAAACTACCTTGTTTCTAAATGTGTCCTGGGAAACCTGTTCCGTGTAACATGAAAATATATTGTTGGAACAAGTTTTTCCATCTAGGTGGAAATGGCACGAGCAGTGAAATGCAGTGGGAAGACAGGGAACAGACATGGCTTGTGCTTGTGTCAGAGGAAGACACAAGACTTGTGTTGTATGGGGGGAGTAATGTGTGTGTGTGTGTGTACATACGAAAAAAGGAAATATTTAATGCCCTGTTAGTAACCAGAATAATTTTTTGAATAATACATTCTGCTCCTGAATATTTGTCTTTCTGTATTCAGATACCCTCCTTCAAAATTCAAATAGTAGCTTTCAGTGTTCTGAAAGAAGGTTGGAGTTAGCAAGGGTTCCCTGGGGGTATTCTTGTCCCCTTGTCTTGTATCAGTTGCTCCCCTCTTGCTCCACTCCAGTTTATCACTCTGCATGTGACCTATGACTACTTCTACTCTTCCATGTATATTGTCCCTTCAAACATGAGATCTATTTATTGTATCACTGGCTCCAGACTCTATGTGTATGGCAGATCACTAAATGCTACTAAAACCTCTTTGACATGAAAGGCAGAAGAGCCCTTCATGTCAAAGAAGGGCAGAGTGTGGTTCAGGATGGAAGCAAATAACAGTGTCAGGATTGTAGTGCCAGCCCTCTGAGCACAAGGACTGAGAGTCACTTCTATTAAATTGGTCTGGCAAGTCTGCAAGAATGTGTTTGTCCTGATACTGGCTCTGCTGCTCTTTTGTATGATTTTCAAAAATGCCTGGATTCCTCTGCTTCTGAATTCTATAAATTACCTTAATGATGTATTAATATCAGGCAGAACTTCTGTGAGAATTTGTGTTGGTTAAGTACTTGGAAGATGTGAAGAGCAATATACTGTAATTATGACTATATGGTATTATATCCTATTTAATTGGTTGTTCTCTCTTTGCTTTTCTTAACCTAAATTCTTGTTCTTCATTAATGAAATACTTGTCGTTGTGACAATTTTCAAAGCAAAGTAAGAGTATTCTTAAGTAATTTGAGCTGCAGTACGTTTGAGATTCAACAGAAATCAAGTTGTTGCTCAGCTTTCTTGACTTCATGAACAGATATGCTCTGGTGTGTAACAGGTTGGACTTCTAAAACTAGTAGAAGGCAGCTGCACTCCCCAAAGGGCAGCCAGACTTGCGTAGTGTTACGTGTACCTTCTACAGAGAATTGACTGCATAAAGTAAATCATGATAAAAGAAGAATGTGCAGAAAGTATTTTGCCATTATGTAGTTTGTGAGTGGCTAAGAAATTATGAACAAGTTTTACAGTCATTCTGCTGGAAAAATGAGGAATTAATAGATTTTTGGGGGGATTACGGTTTATTCTTTTTATGGTTTGTCTTTTGTTTTATCCTTCCAATACTATAATCAAGTTCAGGCCACTTTGCTTTGTGAGAGTAAAGCTAATGTCTTCAATCTGGGGCTCCTCTGGAATTTTGAAGTAAAATTTAATAGCTGCCCAGTCAGGAGATTTCACTTGTTTGGTTCAAATCCAAATACAGTGGGATTGAGAGCAAATCCATGAGAACTTCTTGATACAGGTGCTTCCCATCAGTCTGTTTCCATGCTGGTGTCCAGTCCTAGGGCTAAAGGAGATGTACCCTACCAGGCATTATTCCCAGCCCCTTTGACGAAGTACAGCACGTTACTTGAAGCAGGAAAATCCCTGTTGTCCCAGATTGCATCTCCTTTCAGCCTGTTCTAAAGGAGTGTATTGATTTTTTTTTCCCCCCCCTTCCTTATCTGGGGCTAAAAAAAAGGTGATACGTCATCAGCATAGATGGTAAAACTGCTAGAATTCACGTCATACAATGAGCTAGAGTTCACTAACAAACTCACACTGAAAAGTTTTAAGAGGGCTTCCTGAGGAGCTGTGCAGGCTGCTGACTATTGATCTGTTTAGCTCATTTCAGAAAACTGGAGGAATTGCCTAAAAATGAAGGAAGCTTAAGCTGTGTGTTTGTGTGATGACTGAAGGTAGAGAGGAACAATCAGTCATTGATTCCTTGTATAGCTTTTGAATAGTTGTTATAGGATTCAATAATAAAGTATTAAAAGAAGGTTACAGTAACAGAAGAAATAAGTATATTGCTAAACAACCGGAAGACCATTAGTTTGAAAGGATCTGTCTCTTCTGTCTGGGTTACGAGTTTAACTGATGCAGGCAATACTGTTGATATCATTATTTTTACAGAAAATGTGAGCTGCTGATGGTCAGAATTTTGACTATGAAATGAGAATGATAGAAAGCTCACCCAGTACATAGAGAAGGGATTAAAACTTGGAAAACTGTCAAGTAGCAATCACTGTCAGGGAGCTGCTTTGTTGGTGTGTGCAGGCTGTAACATTTGACATTGTTATTTTCTAAGTAGTTATTAGAACTGCTAAAATAACTATTAAAAACTTGCATGTGACACACAAGTGGGCAATCAGACAATGTGAGAGGACAATGGGAAGTTTTTTGTCTAGAACTGAAGCCCATAGTGGGCTACAGTGAAGGACTAATCCTTAGAGGGCCTTTCCAGTAGGAAAAGAGGGTATCCTGCTTTCTGGAAAACCGTATCAAATCCTGGGGTGGTAGTTCCAGGAGGATCTCAGTAGGGAATGTTCATCTAATTGGGGCAGAGGACTAAAGTGATTTCACAAAATCAGCTATTGTAGTTTAGCAGATCACTCCTAAACTTTTTCCTTAACAATTTACCCCCTGCCCCCTGTGTTGGGAGGTGTTCTTATTTTTCTTTTGTCTTCCTCTTTAACAGAGAAAAGATATTGTATCACTGTGATAATGTCTGGGTTGAGGTTGATTTCCAGTGCTAGTAATTTGGAAACAGGGTTCCTTCTTCCTTTTCTTTTTTTTTTTTCTTTTGTTTTCTTGAAAATGAATGTTAAATTCCATTTGAACATTAGCCTTAATGTCTTCAAACTGTGTTTCTATAGTCAAGCTCTCATCTGTGTTTTTTGGAAGAGCATGTTATTCATTAACAGTGGTACCCTATACCTTTTATATCAATGTGAGCCTCCCCAACTTCAAAACCAGCAACTCATTTCTTCTGAACAAAATGAGGTTCAGAAATATGCCTGAAGGTGAAATCCCATAAATAAACTACTAGCTTCTGTCCTTTTGTCAACAAAACATATAAAAATGCCATTTCTTTTGACTTTATAAAGTCAAGTTATTACAATTCTGTTTGTGCTCTCTTGTTTCCATGGAAACAGTCAGTCTAATTTTAGGGAATACTCTTCACTCCTACCATTCAGTTAAGCTTGACATAAATTTATGTAGTACCACTGGTGTCTCTTGCACTGTCATC
Organism: Oriolus oriolus; assembly: GCA_013400235.1. Classification (NCBI taxonomy): domain Eukaryota; kingdom Metazoa; phylum Chordata; class Aves; order Passeriformes; family Corvidae; genus Oriolus; species Oriolus oriolus. Next base: position 9,079 of record VXBT01007138.1, on the reverse strand, counting down.
AGGAGAACTCAAAATGGAGTTGGAGACAGTGTACGCATCAGATAAGGAGGATGCAAGTGAAAGTTGCCAAAAAGAAGAAAAAAACCAACCCCAAAATCAAACAAATGAAAACCAAAACTGAACACAAAAACCCAACAACCCCAGAAATCTGCAGTGCGAGCTTTGTGTGTTTGATTAAATGTCACTGGATTTGTCTGAAATAATATTAAAGGAAGAAAGAGTCTAGCAAGGAGTGGATTTTATTTAACTCAGATATGTAGCATACCTCTTCCTTCTGGATATTTAAATTTTAAAATAATTAAAACATGCATTGTCACATGCAGAAATGAAGTATCAAAAAGCAAATTAGAAGAGAGGTGGAGAGACAGTGCTGCTCAGTTTTTAATGACTGGATAACTTCATCTGTGTTTATAATAAAGATGAAGTTACCTAATAACTGATGAAATGCCACCTGTAAAGGCCACGCTGTCTGTACTACATTGATAGTGCTGAGTGTTGCATACAACACACTGAGGAGTAAAAATGAGGTGAAATCTCATATCTCAGCTGTCAATAGAGTATCAGCAGTGGAACAGAACCGTCTAACCCGTGGTCAAACCCAGGAGCAAGACCTTTGCTTCTGCTCACACTGAAATGGGGACTGTCAGAGCATCAGGAGCTCTCAGGAAAATTGTGCTTTCGAAGATTTGGGAGACATGAGAGAGGTTTAAGAATCCCAACTTTAAGAATGGCTGTGTCTCATGATTTAAGCCAAATAATAGTTCTAGACATATTTCTGTGCTTTAGCACAACCAATGATATTCAGGGCATTGCATGAGGAAGTGCATAGAATGTGTCTATAACCTAAAGCTCTTACTATTGAGGTGTACTGAGAGCAAAATAATCTGTATTGCCGAATGCAAAAGGAACAGATTTCATATGCACAAAATTTTATTTGAGGAGAATTAGTGCCATAAAGACTAACTTTATTTAGTGCCCACAAAGAGACAATTATTGACTCTGGTAATTGCAGGGAGCCTAAAGAAATTAATGTGTGCATAGTGCTTGTTGGTTTTGGTTTGTGGCTGAGCCCACAACAGCTTCTGGAACCCTGAGTGTACTTAGGGTGACTTATCTCAGGCAGTAAATGAATGTTCATCTATAGCACTGCATGCCTCTGTGCGATCATATGAGCAGAGCTCCTTCAATTACTTCTCTACCAACAATAAACTACTGTAGAACATAAAATCACAATGGATTGTTAATTGTCACGTCCTTAACCTAATAACATTATTGTGGAACTAGCAATGTTTGTCTTCTCTCTTGTTCTCTTACTTTTAATTATATTATGACCTAGAGGAATTTTAATGAATTGAATGTGTTTGTTTGAGTTTTCTTTTGGTCTTGAAATGTTATACTACATATATAAATATGAATGAGAAACCTCTAATATAGAAGGTAGCATCATAGAACATGCAGATGGAAAAGGATCTTAACTTTCACAATATGCTTTGGAGAGTTAACGTAGATCCCAAAACACGTGTAACAAATTATTCTTTTCCTTCAATTGATGTGAACAAAGCAGCTCATTTAGATTTACATTCAATAAACTGAGTAGCTTTAAAATATTTTAGCTAGAGATTAATTTGCTGTTAATATTAAAGATGTTAAAGGTGTTAAACTTCCATTTGTAGAAGTAACTTAAGCACTCAAGGAAGAGTAGCTGCCATTTAACAGGAGTCTGTAGTGTTTTAAATATTTCTCCATGTTTTTATGAAATGTGGCAAAATATTTTGAGAGCAATGTGACTCAAACTAATTAGGCATCCCATAGCCAGCTTAGAGATTCATCTGGTTTGCAGAGACACGAAGTAGCATGTATGCCACGACCATTGTACTGTCTTCACTACTATATTAAGGCACTCTCTTTGGCATTTCTTCTAGAGCTCCCAGATAACTGGGTTTTAAAATTAATTTTACCTGTTGTCCTGTTTCTAGTTGTATATGTCTGGTGGCAATGAGTCTCTTCCTCCTTTCTGCTCATGCTCCAGCTAGCAGAATTTTTCTGTTCATGTCAGGAGACCTGTTGCAGCGCTTTAATTTGCAATTTGTGAAATACATCTTGTTAGGAACAGGAAAAGCAGCCCCCAGAAGAGTACAGTTGGTGACAGTGCAGGCAAGACAAAGGAATTGGCAGCAGAACAAGACACTGCTGGGAAAGCATCTGTGCTGTGCTTTCAAAAGTAGTGTAGGGGGAGAAGCAAGAACAGTGTGAGAGGTAGAAGCTGTAGTTCCTGGCTTATGCCTCATACAAGGTCAAAATAAAAAAAATAAAACACTATTAATAGTTCAAATTCATTTACTCAGTTTTATTTTTTTTCCTATTTTGGCAGGGTTAGGAGGAACTGATTCTTTCTGAGGGCTGCCAGAGATGTATTCAGGCTCAGGTGCTCATTGAAGTCTTTAGACCACCTGCTAAAAAGCCTTGCTTGTGTCCTGACCCACCCTGTGTTGCCTTCTGTTGTTCTTCTGACCAGCCATACCCCTCTCTGAAATGTATATATAGCTCTCAGCAAGATATAGCTGATGTTTGATCTATTCTGGTGCCTTCACTCCTTTTGATGCTTCCTGACAACATTAATGGAAGCTGCTTCCTCTAAACTGATGTGTTAGCTGGAAGAGGCAGGGCTGTTTGGTTTCTGTCTGAAACTGCTGTGTGTGTGGTGGGTTACACTGGAAGAGGGCTTGCATGGCTCTGCAAGCTCCTGGCTTCTCAAAGGGCACTGTGTCAGACGGAGCTTAGGAGAGAGCCTTGGTCTCTGTCATGGCACAGTACGCTCACAGAAATGCTTCTTTAGTATCCCAAATACTTACAAAAAGTCCAACATGGAGTGGCCCCGTTTGTGCTGTCAGTTTTACAAGCAAAAGGCAGGAGAGGAAACCATTATGGAAACCAGAAAATAGCCCTGTGGCTTTTGGCTGTCATACAGAGGCATCCCATGGACAATTTCACAGCCTCCACCCACCTTCCTCGGTCTGGTACTTTGGCTTCTGCAAAACATGCCAAAAAACTCCAACCCAACCACTGTCCCAGTCACCGCAAATTTAGGTGAAACCTAGCTGTAAATATTATCCTTCAGAGTAGAAAAATTGGTGAATGCTGGTGATAATTTATGTTTGTAGGCATTTTTTGGCTTTATTCAACATGAAATTGGTGTGTGGTCAGAGCTGAATCTAGATTTCCTTCTTAAAAAAAAAAAAGAGAAAGTAGCAATTTAATTTAAAATCCCCAAATTTGTTCTGTTGTCTAAGTTGACAATGGAAAAAGCAAGATTTGCTGCATGTTCTTATACCTAGCAATAACAAATTTAGAGCAAAATCAAAGGCCCAAGAATAAATCGTAAAGGCAATTTTTTGTATTTGTTTAACAAGCACATGGTTAAATTCAAAGTTACCTGTCATTTATGTATAAAATGCTAGACTCTTTCACTATATTTCTTCTCTGTAAGTTGTGCTGCAGCTTTTGGCATATTTTGAATGTTTCCAGGGGAATAATGCAATCAGTTTTACAAAAAGAAACGTTGTGCATCCCTTCTTAAAAGCATGAAATGGAGTATTAGTACAAAAGTATTAGACTAGGCAAGAATGCCTGGCATCGAATGCTGTTATCATTCCCAATGGCACAGCTCACGGTCACTCTTGCCTGGCTTACAGACCTAGGAGTATTTCTGTGTTAAGCTGGAGAAGTTTCTGAGCAAATGCTGTTAAGGATAAGAGAAACTGTTTGCAGAACAAAGATCTTACCGTGTTTGCAATCTCATCCTGGTAAATTTTTAGCTGACATCAAGGAAAAAGCTAGTAGCTCCTCTAGAACTCTCACTGTCACTGAGTACCCATCGTGATGTTCAGGGAGCTCATGGGCTGATGCTGAGATGGTGCAAACCCTCAGCTCCTCCACAAGGCTCCAAGTCTTGGTGCCAGACAGGATGTAAATATCTCCAGCTATGACATTTTATGCTGAAGGACTGCAGCTCAGCAGACATCAGTCTAGTTCTGCTGGAGGACATGCAGTTCTAGTTCTATCAGAAGCTGTGTGCTTCTGATAGATTTTTTTTTTTTTAAGGTAATTTTTTTATACCTGTATGGGGGCTTGTATTTGGAAACATGAAGTATTGCTGTCTGTGCTGACCTTGTCCTGTACGTACTAACAAATAATACAGTGCAAGATGTCATCATGATTTGAAAGGTTCTTCTTTAAATGCCAAGTGCTGTTGTGTGGGAACTAACAGCAGGTCAGCAAGCCTGTCTGATTCCCACATCGACCTCAGCACAATCCTGTGAGAAACTTAGTGTCAACAGAAGCAAGAAACCAAAACAGAAGGAGAAAACAGCAACAAGGCTGCACCTGGTGTTTTTCTAAATGCTTGGAGTGCTTATGTCATAAAGGACCAGTAGTAGTATGTTGTAGTTAAATGGTAGCCAATGAATCTATTGTAGTAGTTAAGCAACCAATGGATTAGTAACATGAATGATAAACATACAAAAGTGTATAAATGACACTGGCTATTTGGAATAAATGGCTTTTTTGCCTAGACCTGTTAGTGGAGTCCGTGTGTGTTGTGTCTGTCACAACAGCGAGACTGTTGGGTGCTATCTTCCAAACTATGAAACATCTACACAAACAATAAGATTTTAATACGTGTATTTCACATCTTTGCCAGTAAACAAACACATACTTTTAAATTATGCTTCAGTAGTGTAGTGATTGTGTAACAAATTAATAGAGTGGTGTGTGATAAACAAAGACCGTCGTAGTAACTGTGGTGTCCCTCACAGCTAATTTTCCAGCAAGATTTGTTTTCAGCTGGAAGGTTGGCATTCAGCTTTCATCACAGTTGTCCTGTTGCTACAGGGATGTTTTGCATTCATTGTATGGAGAGCTGACATGTAGGGAAGCCAGCTTCTACTTTGCCTTTCAGCAATCTTCTTAGTCTGTGGGGAAAACAGATGTGGTTTTAATCCTTTTTATCTGTTCATTGCAAAGTGACAGTGCGTATTATGTAGGTGAAAGGGAGAACAAAGTCTTAATATATTTATTTAGCTTTCTTGCATGTGGTTGTTCTTTTTTTTTTTTTAATAACTCCAAAAAGACTACTGATTTTGGCACTCTTTATCATTTAAAGTATTTTTAAAGCAGACTCTCCAGTTCCCTGGATTAAATCAAATAGATCTGTTTGACAATGTATGTGGTGTGGAAATGATTCTGTGATCCTCTTGTGTATTGGAGTAAGTATGTACATGATCTGTATTTACTAAAGAGGCAGGAATTATACACACATTTAGTTAATCCTTGTCTCTGACATGAACCTCTAATGTTTAGTTGGTGGCTTGGGTTTTTTTTTACTTCCCCTGTAAAGCTTAATTTCATATGTCTCACTTACATGATACAGGTAATTTCTGCCCTGTGATCTTTTCTGTGGCAAGGTGGGTTGGTTTCCAAGTTGTTGGTCAATTTCATGCAAGAATGTGAAGTTCTAATCCTTGCTTTTGAGAATGGAGAAACTATTTTATATATACCTTTTGTTCTAGAAAGACTATTTTATGTAAGAAAATCCTTCTCACTGGATAGATCTTAGTGGATAGAGCTAGAGGGACAATGCAAAGTGCTGTCCCTGGCTGACCAGCCAGCCATACATCTTAAGAAAATGTTCTACTACGGTCCTCAGAAATGCACTTCACTTCAAAAACAACATATCAAAGTGAGCCAGAAAAAACCCCAAATATTTTTAGGGTTTATTTTTCCATGAAATATTGCAAAACTCTTAACTGTGTGAATCTGGTTATTAAATAAGCTATTTGGAAAAAGATTCAATACAGTATTTGTTGAAGGAAGTAGAAATAGGTTTGGGTTTTTTCCTGTTTCAGTATCCATGCACAGAGCCCGCTCCCCCATATCAACACAGCTAATCTGCTCTGTGTTGAGGCTTCCACAGTTTGCACACAGAGGCCCTTCAGACTCTGCTGAGAAATTAGTAGGAAAAATTTTGGAAATAATCTCTGATTGCTGGGTGCTTGTTCCAGGAGAAACAAAGAGAAAAGTTCCTCAAGTTAATGGTTTAGCATACTGCTAAATCTAAATTAAGAGGCTGTGCTTTCTGAATTCTTTTGTGAAAAGTCAATTTTAGCAGTTTTTTTTGCTAAAGAAAGAGTATTGGTTGTGTAAAATTACATTTTTAGGTTATAGACACTATGCTGTGTTATAAAGGTGTCCCATGGAAAGACTATTACATGTCATCTCAGGACTCGTCTCTTTGCTTTGATGCTGCAGTTAAAAACAGTTTGCTCCTTTTTGAAGTAAAAGCCTATGGTAAAGGTGAAAAGCAAAACCCTGAGTTGCCTGGAAGCTCTACTAGTTCAGGATTTGTGTGGAGTTTTGGTGGTCTTTTTGTTTGTGGGTTGTTGGGGGGGTTTTGGGGGGGGGGTTTTGTTTTAGTTATCCTCCTCCCAGTCATATGGACGAGAACAGAACTCAAGTTCAGTGATGTTGCCATCATGGAGAATAGATTAGGGTTTCAGAATGAAACATGCCATGAAGCAAAAGGGGAAAAATTTCTTTTCACCAGATTTTTATTCTGAAATAAATATGTTTGAAAACCAGTTCTTGTCAGGCAAGTGTCTGTGATGTTGTCTCACAGAAATCCATGATATCTATAGAAAAGTGCTATGTGGGTGCAGAGATAGTCTACAAAAATAACAACTAAAGTAAGATTTCATAGAATATGACAAGCTTGGGAGCAGAAGAGAAGTTTTTTGGTTCTGGTTTCAGGATGTGTGTGTGTACGTGGTTGAGAGACAAACATTAATGAGTTTTAAAGTGTGCATTTTTATTTCTCTTTGGTTATAATTGAAAAGCAGAATAACACTAGCCTAGGATCCTATATACTTCATTAAACTAGTGCTAAGCTGCTTTTTACAAATCATGACCTTTATTAATTTCTGTTTGTACAGCCACAAACAGCTGAAATACACAAAAAGTATTATTTCTGTACATGTATTCCTTTCAAGTCTATACAACATACAGGCATGGTTACGTAGCTAAAAATCCCAAAACAAAACAAACTCCATTTACTTGCTACAATAGTAGCACAATTTTGTCTGGTGCAAGATGAAAAAAATTCACTGTTTCCTATTGCCAGTGTGTTAAGACATGGAAATACCCAAATTGCAGATTTTGTATTTGTATTATATAAGAATACCTCACATTCTCTACAACAGGCATGAGATAGGAAAACTTCCATAATTTTAGAATACTATGGTGTAAGTAACTCTCTTCTTCAAAGGGTCAAGTCTGCCAAAAGAAGGATAGCTGCATTCCCATTTCTTTGATAAAAGTGGGGAAAATGATGTAGCACTGACTCTACAAATTTATAGAGGAGTAAAAGCAGAAAGATACTTGAATATCACTTCTGAAAGCTTGAGAAAAGCCAAATGGGATTTTCAACTACTTTTTGTTGAGTCAAAGGTCCTAAGCCATCCCAGTTGACCTAGAGAGAGAAATGTGGGCTTGTCAGTGGTTGGTAATAAATAAAGAAAAAATGGGAGAAGAATCTTTACTGCATGTGTGTATGGGTGAAGTGAATCCTGCTGTTCATCTTCTCAGCAGGCCGTAGGATACCATCAGCATCCTTCTCATCAGCCAGTGGATTTTGTAGGTGAAGAACAGGTTTTTTTCTTTTCTCTCAAAAGCGTGGTTGAGCAAGAACTAAAACACGCACAAAAATCTTATTTTGGTGTGGTAATGCAAACAAAGAAGAAAAGAAGGGCAAGCCAGAACTGGAGTCAACATTTTAAATTACATTATTCTCCCTCTGCTTCACTCCCCCAGTGTTCTGGCACCACAGCTGACAATAAGCATTTTCTAAATAAGCATTATCAAAACTCTTAATATCTGCAACAGCACTGTTGGTGCTGGAATGCATCTGTGCTGTGAGGATTAAGCAAAACAATACATTTTAGCCCTGTGGAGCCACAAGCTGCAGCCAGCTCCAATGTGGATCCATTCAGGTTTTGCTCCAGGAGATCTGCAGCACGGAGGCCGTGCTGTTCTGAAATGGGAGGTACAAAGAGAAAATGTGCTCAAGGCCTCCTTGAGCCATCCCGGAGCCAGGTACTTTGGATTTCCTCACCAATGAGTGGCAGCGGATAGCCTGGGGCTTTGGGGTGCTATATGAGACTGGCAGTGCTTGTTCCACAATTTAGGCTGCAACATTCCCATGTGGGGTTACCTGAGAAGAAGCATATTCTGTGTCTGTTGTACCTCTGTTGCTCTGTTTGTTGTTCAAAATCATTGCAAAGTGCGTTGTACTTCAAATGTGGACCTAAAGTCAGAGCTGTGAAATGCATTTGTTCCTCGGGAGAATCAGTAGATCTTGTCTCAAAATATTTGTTTTCTTTACATACAAGTGATAAAATGAATAAAGAAAAGGCATGTGTGTTAATTTGAAAGCTACACATAATTGCTGGAGAAAGGAAGCCCAAAGGGTTTCTCCATGTAGTAACCTTTTATGAAAGTCAACAGCAGATTTATCTGGAAAAGAAGTGAATAGGAAAGTTAGGGTTTGACCAAAGCAATGTTATTAATAAAGTTATGATTGATAATCTTATTTATCTTAGCAAGCTTTTATTAATGCATTATTTAAGTGAATGTCCAGCTACTAGTTTTGACTTTCTGTTGTGCGTTCCCATGCTTGGGGAATAATTTTCCATGTGTGGGGTTGCTACCTGCAGTCATTTGCCTTAAAATGAACTGATTAGGTAACGCATTCACGCAAGAGAGACACAGCCTCCAAAGAGCACTGGTGTGTTTTGTTTTCTCCCTTATTTATTCTGGTGAAGCAGAGGGAGTCTGTGTTCTGTCACAGAAATACATCTTTTTCCGTAAGTGCTATATAGGCACAAGAAGGACAGGAGAATTGTCCTAATTGCTCATAATTTGTGTCTTAGAAGAATTCACTATCTTGCTGCAAACATCAGCATTTGGGAAAAATAGCAAGCCTTTGCTTTCCTTCTCTTCTTCCTCTCTCCCCCTAACCCCCCTCCCC
>VXBT01007137.1:0-25025 GCA_013400235.1 Oriolus oriolus | reverse complement strand
CTTGTTGGTTTCCTCAATTACAGGACTGTGTCAAAAGCCATATCAAAATCTAGATAGGCTACATCAGTTAGTCTTCCCTTGCTGACCGTGCAGCATCCTTTGGGGTAAATTTCCAGAATCCCACAAAGTTATTTTTTCCATTCACATGGAAGCATACAAACACAGTTAGTTTACAAGGAAATGCAATATTTTGAACTTAATAGATCTTCAGTTTGTTGCAGTTTGCAACTTGCAGTAAGTATAAAAAAATAACATAAACTTGTAATCTCTTAATTGTTTCCTGTAGTTCAGATAACTGCGTGGAATTTCCTGAGAGAAAATTATTTAAAATCTTTGTAGACATCCAGTATCTTTTGTACCTTTTAGTTGCCTTTGAGATAGAAAGACAAGAGGATCCAGAATAAAATGCAATATGAATATAAACAAAAGAAGTTTATCCATCAACTCCAAAATAATGGTTATATAGGACAACTTTTTTTAAAACTGGAATACAAATACCTGTTAAATAAGAGGTAATTGGAGGGGTAGAATATTGAACCTCTTGCTGTTGTTCAGCATGTCTTGATTCACTGTCTCTGAAAGTGGGATTTCTACAAATTGTCTGCCATATACTAAGTTGGTTTCTCCTCAAGGCAGACATCTTAACCAAATTCGGCAGGAAATCATTCTGCAAGTACAGACATCCATACCAGGGAGTTTTCACCAAGTTTTTCCAAGGTCTTAATGGAAAAAGATGTTTATAGATTGGGGAAAAAGAAAAGGAGCCTAGGCCTTGGTGAAAGAGAAGAGTATATCCAGGCTGAATGGTACTTGAAAATTGTTTCTATTTTGCTGCAGGAGACAGGTTAGTTCCTTACACGAAATCAAGTTCAACAATGATCTTCCTAATCTATGTATTTCAGAACGGAAGAGAATATAATAGATGTGGTTTCATTTGTCTTCTAACTGCAATCCTATGCCCAGTCCTAAAAACTTCACAGAATTGGATAGAAAAGCAGTATAGAATAATTTGGTTTTTCCTACTGTTATGAAACATTGCATGAAAACAATGTCAGGCTCTGCTAAGAATGGAAAGACATCTTCAGCTTGGAAATGGTTTCTTTTTTTCAGAGTAAGTTCTAATCTTTAAATTTTGATATAGGCTTAGCATTTAATTATGTAAAAACATCACAGAATATGTTGCTTCCCTTTGTGTTTCTGGAAAAGCATATAATCTTTAGTTTACATTGTTTGTAGTCAACCTCACAATACATATTTGGACACTTTTTTCTTAGATAGGCAATTGATTTTCTGGTTTTTTATCAAGTATCATCAGATATCTCCTACTAGAAACATCTCCTTTCTTAATTTAATGGAATGCATAAGAGAATTTATCTTCATATTATAGTATCATTTTCCACAGTGTTCATTAATACAGCTGAAAGTAGTTTAATTACAATTGTACCTTTGATAGCGCTTGAAAAAATGACTTTGATATTCATATCACTAACATAGCTACACATTTGAGTCTCAGTTTCCTTATCCCCTTCTGCTCTTTTCACAGGTTTTTTGTTTCTTTGTTTATACTTTGGGTGTTTTTTTTAGAAAACATTACATTGCAGGGGACAAAGGAGAACCCCACAGTCTATCTTTTCTCATTACAGAAAATAATCAAGTTGGTCTATGAGTTCATGATGTCATACTTTTGATACTTAATGACTAGATTTCTAAAGAAGAAAAAAGTTTACTTTGGGAAGGGTTCATGGGTTATGATTTGACCTCTTGCCTGTATTTTACTTTGAAGTAACCACCATTTCTTTCTACTAATTAAAAGGTCACAAATTCATAGATTTTGGAATTAAAATAGATAATCTATAATAGATAAATATATATTAAATAGATATATTTAATATATATTAATTATATATTAAATAGATAATAATAGATAATAATAGATAATTGTAAATATCTAATCTACTCATTTTGTAATACAAAACATATATTGATTTTAGCTACTTCAATCCCTTGAAGTAAGGGTCATTGTTGGGATTTTAAGCACTTGCAGTCTTGCACATAGAATGAAATTCTATTTAATAGCTTACCTGGTTGGAAACTTGATTAGCTATTTTAAAAGAAATAACTAGAAAGGCATCTGGGATATCTAGGAGTAGAAAGATATATGATGTTGACAAACAAAAAAGTAATTTCCTTTTAGGTTTTGTTAGTCATGGATAAGACCTCAGGATAAATGAATCTGCTGAATCAGAGTAGTGTTCAGAAAAACACCAATCTAATTTGATTTTCAATATTGTACAGAGCATGTATTACCTGCAGTGGTCAAACTGATTATTTCACAATGAAATTCATAAATACTGTTGTTGAGAAATAACAGTGCTCCATGACATCTCAAATGAGATTCTGAGATTACAATGAAAGCGTGTTGTGCTGAAAGTCAATAATGTGAACAACTTCAGTGTTGAATGGAGGTTTAAAAAAAGCTCATGAAAGATCATCTTGTAAAGAGCTTTGTGACATAAATAAGCTTTGTTTTGTAAATTAGTGGATCCTTGGGAAGAGGAAAAGCCAGAGTTTTCCTTTTCTGTGCATTGAAATTCAGCTCAAATATTTAATGGAACTGAAGGTTTTGCTGTTGCCTTTTTTTTTTCTTTGTAGCTAGAATATAGGGACATTTCAAGTATACTTTGTTAGTGTACATGATTTCCAGGATACTTTAAAAATTTATCCATTCACATTGTAATTGCAGCAAACAGATCATTTTAACCTAAGTTATACTATGAAATCTGTATCAAAAATAAAATTCTTGTCATTATTTCCACATAGAAATTAATAATAGAATCTACAGTCACTGTTTTGTTTTGCGACTCTTCTCTCCTTCCAGAACAGGTGTGGATAACATTTGAGTATGTTACTCAAATATCTTAATGATATTACTGAAAGAATGAGGATGGAATGGAACTGCAATATCAAATTAATCATATCTGAAGCGCTTTGTATTGCGATAGAAGCTAACGCTTACAGAAAAATTTGTGTTCTGTGAGCTCTTTCCACTGAAACTTAAAATTCCAAAATTTACTTCAATAATGCGCCCTAAGGGAGAATTTCTTTTTCCCAAATAGATGGATTTGGAATTGCTGTTCCTTAATTTTCCAAAACACTGGTTACGAATTCTAAGTAAGCTAGTGAAAAATTTCAAATATCATGACAACCCTACAGACATAATATGCAGGCTAAGTAGCTGGGTCATTAATTCCAAATGTCTTACACTCATGTTTTCTGGCCTAATACTGTCAGAAGAGAAACCAAGGAATATCTTAATATGGTCAGAATGCCTTTCTAATCAGAGTGCAGTGCAAAATCGCAGAGCAAGATCTTGACATTTTTCTTCTGGTGTACGATATCAAACACCTGGGAGTAATTTTCCAAGTGAGAGTACTACAGCGTTTGTTTGTTGGCTTTTTATTAAATTATCTATTGCATCATCAATATTACACACATAGAAAAAAAAGAGTCATCTAGGTTGAAAGGCGCTTCCTTGAGATGGTCTAGTCCAAGCCCCCTGCTCAAGCAGCAATAGCTAGAACAAGCTGGTTATCATTCTGCCCTTGCCAAAAATTCCTTGGTGCATGTTCACTGAAGAGTTACTTGCTTTTATGTAGAAGTAAATAGAAATAAGAAAGACAAAATAGCTTTTCAAAATGCAAATCCTGATTTAGCTATGCAGAATGTAATCTTTGTTTTTGTTGGAAAATATTATTTGTACAGACATTTTTAATTAGTGCAAATCTCCAAAGAAGAACTTCTTTTCTGGGAATATAGATATCCTTGTGTGAACAACTGTATTTATTCTGGAAATGTCCATCCTTTTGTCCTAGTTAAACAGATGTGTGGCATTAGGAGGCAAGCAGAAAACAAGAGAGTGTTTTAAATCCATTGACTTTCTTTGATATGAAGAGCTACTCAATCATTTTAACAGAACTGGAAGAGCAGAAATGAGAACTAAAAGGAATGCTTAAAGAACAGAACTAGTCTTATGCCAAGATCTACTTTCTGGCATTTAAAACATGTTCAACTATACGGCATGTGGAAAGCCAATGTCTTAAAAAATATTTGAGGTTGCTCTAAGCAGTATTCCAAATAACTACATCTAAAGTACTGCAAGACAAGAATTTAAATTTAAAGGAGCTCACTGTAACCTTCACAGCTAGGACAACACAAATGAATTTGGTATTTCTTCTTCTCCTGGTGTGTTTCCTTTTGTGCTGTTCTTTACTTTGTTTTGTCTCTTTAACATTACAAGGAACATCTACCTTGTTTATTTTTCCTTTTGTCAAGCTGTGCATTTATCAGCATGAAATATTTCACAGACCTCATTCACCATACAGCAGCACATGGAATCAGCTGCTCTCTGGGATTTACACTACAGGTATGTTCACTGTACCTTCCAGATAAAGAAACTGATATACAGCCATAACTTAATATGTCAATTTAATGTATGGCAAAATTCCAACATACGTCAAAAAGTCAGTTTTGCCTGCTTTGACTTGATTGATTGAAAAAAGTAAGGGCTAAGCAGTACAACAACTGAAAAGATCTTGTAGAAAATCTTGTGAAATTGTAAGAATGAAATAATTTTGAAAAATATGAATATACACGTGATGGTCAACGAACACCCTTACTAGCATCTGGGAATAGTGCTAAAATCACTATGGTATTTATAATATTAGTTTTTGTAGACTACACTCTTTTCTCTGAATTTCATCTTTGCAAAATAATATTGAGTTTGTTTCACTTTTTCTTTTATCTCCAGAGGAATCTATTCTATTCTGTTAATTATAAAACTGTCCGGGGTTCTGCTTATTCAGATTTTTATAACTTCTATCATGGTATATCACAATTTGTAATAATTTATTCTTACAGCACCCTTTGGAGTAGGTATTAGTAACTCTTCACTCTGACAAGGTGCTGAAGACTTCAGACGGCATAAAATTAAATACGGGAAGTCTGAAGATAAACAGGTTGGTGACTTCTGCCTAGGAAAAATAAATATAGCAACATGTTCTGGTGTTACTTAAAAAAAAACCAAACAAAAACCCACAAACCAACAACAACCACAAAAAAAAACCAACCCTGATTTTCTTTTTCTGGATTAATTATGTTTTTCTTTCTGAAACTTTCACTATATCCTGTAACATGATTAACTTTTCCAGTCTTCACAAATTTATATTATGTATGATGGAGTGCTACTGGAAAACACTTAATCAAAACTTCCATGAGAGGCAAGGAAATACTTTGAAAAATTGCTATCTTGCTCACAGGTGTTGCATTTAGTTGGTTTGAGGGTTTTGTTGGTACTGCTGTAGTTGTTTTTTGCTAAATGTAGACAGAATATGGATCAATTACTGTTTTAATTTGTCATTGTATATGGGAACAGAGGCCATGTCAACCAGGATGAATTTAACAGTTAATAACCACACAAGGAACCTATTATAAAACCAATGAACTTACCTCCACCAATCCACACTTTTCCCTTGGCTCTCCCTGGACCTCACCTCTCCACTGCTGCTCTGCCTCTGAAGCTCAACAAGGATGGCTGTGACCTTTAACTCCCCAAAACAGAGGTTATCATGACCCCATGCCTGCAAGTCTTCCATACAACATCCCTTTTGCAGGCACCTGTACTTGATCTGCTTCTGTGTGGCCTGAGAAAGCCCACTGACAGTCCACAACTTTTACTTGAATTCACAGCAAATCCCTCATGAGACCAGATCTCTCTAGACTGCAAGCACACACTGAACTGGGAAGAAAGGCCTGGAGATGGATCCATAGACTGTGTAGATGCATTTGCATGCTCTAGCTTGAGGATTGTCAGTTTCAATACTGTTACAGTCCTGATTTTTTTTTTTAAATTCTTGATGCCAGTCCATCTACTCAAGGGAAAAAAAAACAACTTGATGTTCGCAGAAAGAAACTTCTATTTCATAAGTTATCAGGATGTGCTTTTCAGAGAAGAAAAAGAAGAAAAAAACCCACATGAAACATTGCTAACACAAAGTTAATTTATTGATAGCAAGTAGCTGAAGGTAAATCTCCCTGTGATTATGCAAAACACAGTCTAAATTAACATCTTATTGATTAGTTGAAAAAAAGAAAGCTGGCCAAACTAAATACAAGGTTCCTTGCAATAATTTAAAAAGTAATTCAAAGTAATCCTCAGATTTCCATTCCTTCCCTTTGGGGACTTTCAGAGAGTTTTTTAGTTGCCCATTCCCCTATGTTGGCTACACATTTTCCGTCCTACATAAGTTAGTCAGCAGTCTGTCAAAGTTCCTGAAGCACCATGTGTGCAAATGTGTCAGCTTTTCTCCCCTAACGTTAAAATTCCATATACTGAGCTAGTCATTCTCATTTTACCTTATGATTAATAATTACAAAAAGATACTTCTGAGGAGCAATTAGTGTACCCTTTTTCAGGCAGCTACTTTAGGATTAAAAGAATCACTCCCTAAACATATCCATATTTATCCCTTGACAGTAATGGGAAAGTGACTATAATGATAGCCTGCAGTGCCTGACTTAGATGTCTGTGTGCATTCTAAGCATCTGGAATTAAGAGGTGGATCCCATTTAAATTCCTAGAGAGTTTGCTGAGCTAAAACCAGATCTATGAAATGAAAAACCCTAACATCTAATGTGGCTGATTTCACTCCGTTTCCAAGTGAAGTTGCCTCATATCTGGTTAGTGTCCGTAGAGCAGTTTGGCTGTTTTTAAGCCAGTGACCTACCATAGAATCATAGGACTGTTTGGGTTGGAAAGGATCTTTGCAATAATCTGGTCCAAGCCCCCCTGCAACGAGCAGGGACATCTTCAACTAGAAATTTGCATTTATTTAGCAATAATGCTAATTTAAGTAGTCTTTCTGCCTCTGTGGAGTGGCTGCTTGTGGCTGCTAGGACAGTAGAAGGAATTATTAAAAAAAAAAAAAAAAGGCATAAATACTGGCTTAAGTAGATGCTCAAAGAGACTGTGAGACAAAATGGTGCTCAGATACAACTAGAAACATGAAATAATAGGGTACGTTAGAGCAGTAGTCTTTGTTATTTGTGTTTCATCTGAGCTTAGGTACGAATTTCAGGAATGTAGTCAGGCAACTCTATAAATTCTGAACTGGCATCTAAAACTACTCCCTCTTCTTTTGTACTCCCAGGGTTTTTTATTTAATTTTTCCTTCCTGTAAAATTAATAGTTGAGAAGGTTTCAAATTAAATTCACTCTAGAAGAGCCGAGTTCTCTCCAACGATTATAAATAAGTTTTTGAAGCATAGAAATCTGCATTGTTTCCATCTATAAACCTTTTCGTCATACTTACCAAAGCTCAAACATACACAAAAACCTGGGTATAGGACATTGTGATCTGTCCAGTTACCTCAAAAGAGACCTTGACCATAAGAGACTTTTTTTCATTAATGCATGAAATTTTCTAACTTTTTTCCTTGGAAATATTAACTGTGGGCCTTTCCAGATGATACACAGATCAAGATGTAGAAGATAGTTAAACAAATTTTATCCCTGAATCCATCATTTAATGAAAGCATTTATACCTAAGTGCAAAATCACACTTGACTGCATGGGAGTAGTAGCTGTTTCTTCTTCTCTCTTCTTTTAGAAAACTGTATGACAGATATGGAAAGTCTATACTTAGGATGCCTATAGCAGTGATATCACCATACATAATCTATGCTTACTTTCTTTAGAAACAGTATGTGTTACCAAATTTCCTGCAAGTAACTCTCAGGTTTTCGGAAAGAAGTTTATGACTGAGCAGTGTAGATTGAATTTGTTTATGGCAATAATGAGTCATTTTCTACCAAGTCCTCCTGTTTCGTATTTTATATCTACTTTGTTCTAGTATACTTCCTTTCTTTCTTAGTAGCTCTGTTAGTTCTGGTTCCCCTATTTTCTTTTTTCTTTTCTTTTTTCTTTTCTTTTCTCTTTTCTCTTTTCTTTTCTTTTCTTTTTTTTCTTTTCTTTTTTCTTTTCTTTTCTTTTCTTTTCTTTTTTCTTTTCTTTTCTTTTCTTTTCTTTTCTTTTCTTTTCTTTTCTTTTCTTTTCTTTTCTTTTCTTTTCTCTTTTCTCTTTTCTTTTCTTTTCTTTTCTTTTTTTTCTTTTCTTTTTTCTTTTCTTTCTTTTCTTTTCTTTTCTTTTCTTTTCTTTTCTTTTCTTTTCTTTTCTTTTCTTTTCTTTTCTTCTTTTCTTTTCTTTTCTTTTCTTTTCTTTTCTTTTCTTTTCTTTTCTTTTCTTTTCTTTTCTTCTTTTCTTTCTTTTTTCTTTTCTTTTCTCTTCTTTTCTTTTCTTTTCGACAGGGCAGATATTGGTACAATTCGTTTGAAAAGAGGTGTGTGAGTCATTAAAAGTGCAGATAAGCACTGAGCTATACACCTGAAAGTATAGCAATTCGTTTTCCACCCATCCCCTCTTTTTTCTTTCCTTTCTTTATTATTTATTTATTAATTTAAATCTTATTTTATCATATGGCATTCTGGCACATAGTAAATGAACAGAAACAAACTTTACAAAACACATTCAATTCACGTAACTTTCATAAAAGTTTCATTTCATTGTTAGCAATTATTAAAATTAAGCCATACATCTTAGAAGCTTATGTGGTCAGGTTCAAGTGTTTTTTCAACTGTATTAAAAGGATAATATTCTGGATATATTTTAATGGGTGTAGGTGTTTTTCCTCATCAAAAAACATTTTAAACTAAATTCATTCTTATCTCAAGACATTGAAGGGTGAGTATAAATTGTACTATGTTTATTTTCATTTCATAGACTTTAGTCAGCATTGATATTTAAGTATAAAAAGAGAGAATTTAAATTCTCTCCTCTTTCTCTTTATGCATTTTATAATTGTCTTACAATTGTTTCTCATTAAAAAGAAAAGAAAACTGCACAAAAATTGAATTCAGTAACATTAGAGATGAACTTCAATTATGTCAGAATCCCTAAGGACTGTGTTTTCATTACATGCTCAAAGATCAAATTAAACTCCGTACTAGCTCACAGATCTCTTATGAGAGCACAATCTTTTTTGTATGACAATTAAAAGAAATGGAGGCATGCGTTAACTTTAAATACCACTTGTATTTCAAGTCTATATATACTAAAAATGGAGGTGTGATTCGTCCTATCTGATATAATGTGCTTGGCTTTGTAAATGCAACAGCTATACCATTTGAAGAAAATAATTCTTCATTCCTTCAGTATTTTCAGAATCATGTATGCACAGTGTAACTCTGGAAATTCCATAGATGGGTGAAAATCACAGTAGTGTGCAGGATATAAAAGTCAAAAATAATGTAGATTTTGGTAGCCTTGATTCAGTCTTTGTCAATGGTCTCATGTGGCCATGCCAGAAATAAAAAATATTTCTGAATATGAAGAAATAAAAATAACAAAAGCTAGTATGAACAGATTAGTTATTGATACAAATTAATGGACTTTTAAAAAAGAGCCACTTCTTGGTCAAAGCAAAATAGAATGCTGTGTTATCTGTCCTGGGTAGTAAATTCAGAAGTGGAAAATATGACCAGGAACATAGAAGTAGGCATAAAAACTACAGCTGTCAAGACTATCACAATCCTCTGCAAATAGAACAAGCCTTTTCATCCCTTCAGGAGACATTTGCTCTTGATCTCAGTTTTCATTTTAACACAAGTCAAGGATCTGAAGGACCTTTTCTTATATGTCTTCTCAATTTGTAGAGAAGTCAAGCCATTGCCATTTTACAATACAATGAGATATTATGAACTGTGGTTGCCCTCAGTCCACTGGGATTTTAGAAACACCCACTAATTTCATATCATATTTTTACTTCAATTCCTTCACTCATTGCCTAATCTCAAAATGAGAGATGGAGGTGGAGTGCAGGCTGGGGAATGGGAAAAGTAAGAACTGTAATTCTGTCATTAGTTTGGTTGTTTAGACCATGGTGCAAATAACAGCGAGGTTGCAGATTTAACCTCTGTATCGGTCATTCAGTTAAGAGTTAGACTTGATCCTTGAGGCTCCCTTCCAACTCAGAATACTCTGTAAAATTTGCCTGCTTAATTACATGCTCTTACCTAAAGTGTTGGTTCAGAAGTATTGGTTTGTTGAACTAATGCTCTAGCTACAGTTTAGCTTTCTCTCTCTCATTGTTTACTCCTTGGTGGCTTATTGTGGTGTGGTGTACTGTACTTTGGGAATACATGGAGTAGGAGAAGAATTACTCTTTGAGAGTGCTTTTACTTTACGCTGCAATTAACTTGAAAATACATTAAGTCTTTATTTCTTCTGATATATCTTTCTCTTCACAACCTGAGTATAATGATTTCTAACACTATCAAGATTTATTTTAACTAGATGAAAGAAAATTACTCTCCATCACCACCACAAACAAATAACTCACCTTCACTTCCAACACCCCCCAAATGCCATCACACCCCCATTATCATTTTAATACTTGTCTAATTTATCATTTAAATAGAAACGTAGAATGATACTCAGGTCATAGACTCAGTTGCTGATTGTACATTAACTGACATTATTTTCTCACTTCTGCTGTAAAAAATCCAGAATCACTGATGTGAAAGTTGTTCACAGTGAGAGCCAGAGACCTGTCAACCCTTATTTCCTCCCAAGCACCACCTAAGAGCTTTTCTGCTTTCTTTTCTTTTCTATCTTTCCTCTTTCCAGCCTTTTCCAATACTGTAGACCTTCAAAATCCTTGTCCAGGTGATGTCAGATAGCTTTTGTCTGAGTTCATCCCCAATACCATCCAATGCAGACTTTGCTTTTACACTCATCAATATAAGAAAGTAGAGAGCAAGGGCATGTAGAAGACAGCCCTGGCAAAACTCTTACATGAAGACTGTCCAGTCCTTAAGGACTCCATAATTCCATGTCACCTACCAATACCAAACAAGATGTGAATCCATGATTATTCAACAGTCAACAATGAAAAGGGAAAAGGTTTTTTCCTCCTTTCTTTTGCCTATAGTTTTCTGGTTTGTTTTCAGCTTTTGGAGTATACCTATTATGCAACAAAAAATACTGCTTTATTTTCTCTTTGAAATTACTATTGCAGGAGACTGGAGAAGTGGCTGACTGGCTCAAAAAAGCTAGGTGGGAAATGGCAGGGAACAGAGCGAGCTCTGCGTAGTTGGGATGGTGCACAGCTTCCCCTGGCACCCTGAAGCCTTCTTGTACTGCGCTGTGAAACACATGAGCATTTGAAATGCTCCGTGCCAGCCTCCACTGCAATGAGGGGGTCGACTATATGGGCCAGCTGGGAACATTCTGGAACAGTGTAAAATGCAGGCACGAGACTTTAGTACTTAAATTAGCATACACTTGTATGGGGCAGGGCCCCAGCAGAATAGAACAGAGAAGAGTGTTGTGGATACTAAAAAGCTCCCGGGCAGAGGATTTTTTCCATCTCCGTCATTTCTGTGGGAAACTTTTACTTTGCTATGCAAACTATGTAAACAGTAAGACAGTTTTTTTGTAAATAATCTCATATCTGGTATTTTTCACTTATGTTATGGTGTTGTAACAAAAATAAAGATTCATTCTCTCTCTAGACTTGCTGGTGGCTGCACCTCTGAATCCCCTTAAGCTTGCTATAGAGTGTGGTGAAAGATGCGACACGTGGCATGTTCCACTACCCTTGATTTAAAACCTGCTGAGGTCATGTTAAATCTTAGGGTGGTGATTATCTTCCTTTCTCTTTTTCTCTTTCTCTTTCTCTCTTTCTCTCTTTCTCTCTTTCTCTCTTTCTTTTTCTCTTTTTCTTTCTCTTTTTCTCTTTCTCTTTCTCTCTTTCTCTTTCTCTTTCTCTTTTTTCTTCATGTCTTCTTCTCCTCAAATTATGTTGTAAGTCAGGCCAAGAAAAATTCCAGTCACTGCCTTGACAAGTGTCTTGTTGCGTCTGGAGACAAGTTAAAGTTTGCTAAGGTAAACTTTGCAAAGTGATTGATTCCCTTGGAGTTCTAAAGTTTGCAGGTAAAGGTTGTTATTGAACCTCCTGAGAATTTTGTTTTTTCTCCTGCTCACTGCCCAGAGTAAATCCAGCTACCTTTCCCTAAAGCCACTGGGTAGACTGGGGCATTACAACTATCAGGAAAATCCTCTGTAATTATATTCATATTGGTCCAAACACAACATTTTTTTCCTCTTTTTTTAAATGCTATGATAGCAAATAAACAGAAATTACTTACACTATACTAACAAACAACTACACTACAATGTACTAGTAATTTAAAAGGGGAAAAAACATAGACACTCATCTATATTATTAAATTGCTGCACACACTCTGATGTGTTTTGGTATGGCCAACAAATTCCCAGGCAACACACAGAGGTGAGACCATTAGTTTGGATGTACTTGTACTTACGCTCAGATGTTACTGCCCTCAGGCTGACACCATGATAATCTTCAGCAAACTTAGCCAGTGATTTGAATATAGCTTACTGCTAAAGTGCCTGGTCATCACTGTGTTTTATAGAAATAAATTTGAAAGAGCAATTTCATTTATACAAAAACACATATGAAGGTGAATGAAATAGTCTAAAGAAATGAGGCAAACTTAGCTGTTAAAACTTTTCAATATATATATATGGTCAGTCTTGAGGTAGAGATAATATAGATAAAGCAAAAGGAATAAAATGAACAGTGTGGTACATACTGCCATTCAGTAACTAGGCAAATTTCTCTCTGAAAGACTATGACATAACAGAACTATGAGTAATGATTCAGTTTCTTGAATTGCAAGTTTTTTTTCTTAATGGCGAAGAAGGGAGGACTCAGTTTCATGATCTAAATAACAAAACAAACCTTTATGAAAGGAAGGGAAATTGCAGGGTTGCAATTTGTATAACTGCTAAGCATTTATCGTCATGAATACAGCAGGTTTGTCTGTATTGCCAGTGACTGCAAATCACGGATTTCTAGAACTTCTTTTTAGTTTGGATTGGAGGAAACACATTAACTAACAGATAATGAAAATGTCACCTCAAATTCTTCACATGTGTTCAGGTTCATTTCTCTGCAATGCCATTAATTTGTAGTGAGATATATTTCAGGAAATTTATTATCAGTTTATTTCTGCTATCAAAATTAGGATTATTCAAGTGTAATGCCTAAAAAAGTTTGATTTGAAATTCTAATTGGTGTCTAATCTTAAGAATACTAATCAGTGTGTAGCAAGGCTGTAGTCGTAATATGGTCAGCATGGTAACGCATAATTCAATCGAGAAAATAAATCATTGCTCGGGCAAAATAATGATCCCTGAACTTCTGTTAATTGATGAAGCATTCCAAAAGGAATCTCCCCAGGTATGAAAAAAATATATTTCTAAGTTAGGGCAATTAGGGGGATGCATCTTCCTTACTATCTTCCTTAGAGAGGTATGTCACTGTATTTATTGCAACAAACAGAAAAGTGTTAAACAAAATAAGAGGTATGTAGTTAGTATCTTAAAATGATTATTATTCCGCAGTAAAACACCCCCTTTTTGTAGTTTATGAAAGAGCAACACTAGATGTAGAGCTTGTTTTGGTAACAAAAGATATACCATTTTTATTATGCTTTTTGAGTATGCATTTTAGAACTGTTGTTTCGGATTTTCAAGTTAATTTCTATTTTACTGTTTACTATTCAACTACTAACTGGCTTCACTGCTGCAAAACAAAATCAAAAAACATTGCAGCTGAAAAACATTTAAGAATTCCCAAATTAGGGAAAACATTGATTAAATATAAAATACAGTATAAATCCAGGTTTTTGAATGTGCTACATCTAGTCCAGAACTAGACAACAGACATTTCTGATAAAGGGGGATTTCTGATACAAGGGATTGCTTGCATCAGAAATAGCATGGCCAAAAGGACTAAGGCAGAGATCATTCCCCCATACTTGGCATTGTTGAGGTTGCACCTCAAATCCTGTGTTCAGTTTTGGGCCCCTCACTGTAAGAAAGACATTAAAGCACTGAAGCATGTCCAGAGAAGGGCAATGAAGCTGGAGAATGGTCTGGAACTCAAGTCTTGTAAGGAGTGGTGGGGGAGCTGGGGATGTTCAGTCTGAAGAAAGGAAGGCTCAGGGGAAACCTTATGCCTTCCTAAAAGGAAGTTGTAGTGAGATGAGGGTTGTTATCTTCACCCAAGTAACAAGCAATAAGACAAGAGCTTCAAGCTGTGCCAGGGGAGATTTAGATTAGATATTTCAAAAACTTTCTTAATCAAAAGGGATGTCAAGCATTAGAACAGGTTGCCCATGAAAGTAGTGCAGTTCCCAAGCCAGAAGGTACTTAAAAGATGTATAGATAAGGCTCTTAGAGACATGGTTTAGTGGTGGATTTGGCAGTGTTTTCCCACTGAAATTGACCTTATAGGTCTTTTCCACCCTAATTGATTGTGAGATTCTATTCTCTGATTTATGTGGGGTGGATGCAAGAACAAAACCACACCAATCAGTGACATATAGTCTAAAATTTGTTTAATATGTGTTTACTAGCTGGATAGTGATTCCAAACACCAGATTTCTGTTCTGCAAGACATGCACTTCACACATAGTCATAGTCTCTTCAAATCCAGATAAAACCAGCATCATGGATCCAGGAAAGCAGGATTCTCATTGACTGGTTTATTGGATTAACCCTGGCTGGATATCAGCTGCCCACCAGAGCCTCTCTATCCCTCCCCTCCACATGTAGACAGGGGAGAGAAAATATAACAAAGAGTTTGTGAGTTGAGATACAGACAGAGAGAGATCATTCACTAAATACTGTCATGGGCAAAAGAGATTCAAATTAGAGATATCAACTGAATTTATTGCTAACAAAATCAGAGCAGGATAATGAGAAGTAAAATAGGACCTTAAAAACACCTTCCCCCCACCCCTTCCTCTTTCCCAGGTCTACCTCCTCCTACCCCATCAGCGCAGGGAGACAGGGAGTGAGAGTTAAGGTCAGTTCATCACATGTTGTTTCTGCTGTTGCTCAGGGGTATGAGTCCTTCCCCTGCTCCACTGTAGTGTCCCTCCCACAGGAGACAGTTCTCCATGGACTTCTCCAACGTGAGTCCATCCCACAGGCTACAGTTCTCCACAAACTGCTGCAACATGGGTCACTCCTCCACAAGGTGCAGTCCTTCAGGCACAGCCTGCTCCAGTGTAGGTCCCCCACAGGGTCACAAGTCCTACCAGGAAACCTGCAATAGTGTGGGCTTCTCTCTTCATAGGTCCACAGGTCCCTGCCAGGAGCCTGTTCCAGCACAGGCTTCCCATGGGTTCACAGCCTCCTCTCAGGCATCCACCTGCTCCAACATCGGTCTCCTCCATAGGCCGTAGGTGGATCTCTGCATCCTTGTGGTCCTTCATTATTTCAGATTACTTTCTTAGTCACAAAGAGTTAAAAATGCAGTCTTTAAGCTATATACACTAATGTTCTATTAAATGAATTTTCTAGACCTGAACTGTCTTTTCAAATTATTAGCACCATCCAGTTTGGCTTTCCCATTTCTTATGAATTCTTCTGGGGGAAGTGTGCAGATAAGAAACATTAAAAAACCAGCATGATTTAATTTTATTCTGATCAATGCAGAAGCAAAAGAATGTTGACATCATTTTGAAAGCAAGTTTAATAAGCTTAACCACTCAGAAATATTCAATAACACAACAAAACAAAAAAATCCAACCAAACCAAATAAATAACTAAATAAAACACAACAAAACTTTTGTTGAATCCTCCCTATTGCGGGACGAAACTACTCCTCATGCTTAATCTTGCTCGTTCAGAAACTTCAGGCTGTGATAAGGTTCTTTAAAAGTTGCACGTATGATACAGAATATAAGAGAAAACCAATAATTCTTTAATCCAACTTGGTATAACACCTTGGTGGTTTTCCCAGATGTGAGCTGTTTTTTACTTTTCAGTTATGTGGCTATCCTTTTTTTTACGTACAGTACCATTAATAAGGATATCACCAGGAATATATAGTGTGCATATGGGTGTGCACACAGGTTTCTGAAGAAAGTTTTCCAACAGTATAAACTATAGCCTGACATTTGATACAGTTAAGCAAATTACACTGTGTGATATTTTATCCTCAGGAATGACCTTGCTTGCAGGAAGGGTTATATTAGCTTTTCGAAGCCTGGCTATCTATCCTATTGACTTGCTGGAAATAGAAATGACAGTAAAAGAATCCAAGGGCAAAATATGTAAGGAAAGGACAAATAATGAACAAAATGCACATGTTGAGATATCTCATTTGTAGGTCTCACACTTTTTAAAATTATTATATAAGATATTTCTAAGAGTTCTCACTGATAGTTAAGCACTTCACAATAGAAGTGAACATAAGGATACAAAATAAATATCATCAGAGCTGGGCATTCAATTCTTATTTATATCACTTTTATGAATACAAACAGGAATCACTAATACTTGTCCTTTTGTATGTGGCCTGCAATATAATGACATTACAAGGGTCCTTTCTCCAAAATGAATTTTAGTTGTAAGATTGAATGAAAAGAGATTTGCTATATCATTTTCATTTTAAAACCATAGTATCTAAGTTTTATGCACAGCAAAATTTGTATCCTGTTTTGAAAGTCAAACCAAAACAGAAGCTTTTTAAATATGAGTTCAGCACTATTTTTAATTGCAAACTGAAATTAAATATTTGTGGGGTTTGAGTTAATGCTTACTTTGCATTAAAACAGAAAGTAACAAGTTATGTCTAGATATTGACTACACTAGCTCTAAACTGTTCTAAATTAATTATTAAATATGTAGTGATATGTTTTGCTGTGCCTTGTAATTTCAATGCATGGTATAAGTTCACACAAAAAAAGGAAATATCAAAGATAGGGAAATCACTGTTATTTCCAGAAAAGATACTGAGGGATCTGTCAGTTCCTTAGAACTGTAATGACTTGCCCACTGAATAAAATATTATAAATTTTCAATACTGATATTTTTAAAAACCTGTGCGAAATAGATAAACTGATTTAAAATGATCACTCAAAATAAATTCATTCACAGTAAAAGCGAAACATCACCTTCCATTACAGTGTGACTAATAGGTAGCCACTGAATAACATAAAAGTGCTTTGTAGTTCAACAAATTTGGGGGTTTTTTCCCTTTCAATATTTTTTATTTTCTTTATTTTCTCTCCTTCCTTGCAATCATAAGACTAAAAGATAGCTTCATTTTAAGGAGGAAAATAAGTTGGAAACTCTGTGATAAGCAATGATGTTGAGAAACAGTAGTCTAGGATCCAAATTCCTTTATTTGAAAATGCTGTATGATTTAATAAGAATCTACTGAATGTATCTTCAAATTCTTGACACAGCTTAGGCTCACTGGTTTCTGGTTATCTGACTTGCAATTGTTTTTATATCATGAAAAAGTTAATGAATGAAGGTAGAAAAGAAGGGGCTCTCCCAGAAGAAAAAGAAGAAATGTGATTATATATTGTATGGAAGAAAAATATTTAAGATATTAATGAGAGATGAAGTGATTTAGTTTTGACGTGTACAAATGCCCTCAGAGATCTTCTATAACTCCTTGATTCATGTACTGTATTGATATCTTTGTTGTTTGATAGCTGTATTATTGATGCACTAACGACTTTTAGAAGATTGATCATATTCTTGCTACCCACTACACACAAGGCCAGCCCAGACAACCATTTCTGAAAAGCAATTAACCTAAAGTGTGAAACCCTAAAGACAAATGGAATAGTTATAATTATTTATAAAACCTCACACTTAATGAGACTGATTCTGTACAGGAAACTCCCAGCAAGTTCAGTAAAATAAATTGAATTATTTATCCCTGTTATATCATCATATCTAAGTACCTGGCTTTTGACTATATACTTACTGTGCTCCTAATAAGCAAGCTGAAGCAAGGTTTTCATTAGAAAACCATTGTGCTCTTCCACGTTGTATACATGCTATATTATACATGATGAAGTACTGAAGAATTCAGAAAACACTTTAGATGTTCTTTTTCAGGGAAAGAGTAGAAGGATGTAATCCACCTGAATTCTCCAGACAGCAGAAACATCAAAGGATTGAAATAAAATTCTGATAGCCATGACCCTGATTTTAGTGGTGTATATATTTCAGTCAGAACTTAAAGCGCTGGGGTCAGATAGCAAATGTCCTACAGGTTTGCTACTGTAGATGAAATTGTAAACATCATTATCTTTTCAGAGGAGTTCAAATATGACAATCATTAACTTTGCACACTCAGCACTGCATGTTAATCTGACAAGATCAATATGTTGCCTCAAATTTGCAGTGCTTTTACTGCTTATTTTAAGGAAAATAAATCTCACAAATACATTAACACTTCTAGAGTGTGAAATGAATAAATGTAATTAAAGTTAACAATAAATATTTCCAACATCTTAGCAATTTAATACAGAAACATAATCACTTTTATATTCATAATGCAGTAATCATATCTAGAGTTGATGGAAATGAAAATAAAGGGGTAAGTTAAAGAGGTGCGATTAGGTACACCACACAGAGACATGATAAAATTCTCCAGCATTTATATTCTCAAGTCCTTGCATGGTGTACAGTTGTCTTCCAGCAGAATCCTGACACAAGTTTCATAACAGCACAGATGAGTTTACAAGTTATGCAGAGACTTAGAAATTTCCTCAAGGACTTCAGTATGCCTTGTAATTTTTTATTCATGCATGTAAAGCAAGGAAGAATATAGACATCTGAACTGTACATGTAAGCCATTTGAATATTTATTATTGTTGAAAATTATTCTATTTCTAAAAAACAAATGGATTTTGGTAGGTTATTATTAAAATACCATGCATTCTACTAAAACTCTATATGTGTATCGCATTTATTCTGAATTCTTTATCAAAATTTCAGTAATGAAAATGCAATTTCTTAATCAAAATCAGGGACTTTTTCAGAAAATTAAAAACAATGTTGCAGTAAATTAGTACAGAAATGGAGAGAAATTTATCTCATTCAAACTAAGTAGAACACAATGCTGAATAATACAAGATCATTTTGCTATTCCTGGCAGCTTTCCTGATCATTTATCTTTGTATTTCCATTCTTGAATAGCTTGATGTTTGACTCATTAGGGCTGAATTAGTTCTCTCCTGCTTTGTTTTTCACTCATGACTATTTATACCAAGATCAATAAATTCCATTTACCGAGATTCTGAGTATCAGAGTATCAAGGTTATAAAAGACGTATTTTGAAACTGCAACTCATATTTCTTTTCATCCAACTTTATTCACATATAAGAGCTAATTCCTGATCTGCTATTGACCTTGAGACAGATATGATTAATGCTTGTACAAACAGTTCTCCTACAAAAATAGTACAAATTAGAAAAATATGTATATTTTTCATTATATTTTTTTCAGTTAAAAACATGGGCAAGATTGCAGATGAAGAGAATGGATTCTTACTGTTTTCCAGACATTTTACTGCCAGATTAAAATCAAAAGTTGTTAGAATAAACAAATAAAGGCCATGTTTATGAGGCCGCAGCAACAATTAATTACATGAAGAAATAAGTACTACTTAGAAACATTCAGAACTACTTCGACATAATATTTTGAGCTCTTAGACTTAGCTGAAGGCCAGAATTCCATCTGAAGTTACAGGTTGATGATATTTATTATCCTTACATCCAAATACTTTAAGGAAAATAAAACAAATGCCGCACTAACACTGGAAAACTGAAAAATTAATTTCCTTTCTTTGACACTGTAGTATTCTATACCATACAGTTAAATCATCATAGAAATATTGGTGGTTCAAGGGGAAATCTGTAAATCTATATCATAGAATCATACAACAGTTTGGGTTGGAAGGATCCTGTAAAGAATATCTAGTCCCACTCCTGCTTCAGTGAGCAGGGATATCTTCAGCTAGGTCAGGCTGTTCAGAGTCCTCACTGTCTGACCTTGCATGTTTCCAGGGATGGGGGAAGAATGAATGGAAAATGACCCAGCAGAGAAGGACCTTGGGGTGCTGGCTGACACAGCTGAACATGACCCAGTGTGTGCCCAGATGGCAAAAGGGGCCAATGGCATACTGGCCTGTATCAGCAACAGTGTGGCCAGCAGGACCAGGGCAGTGACTGTCCCCTTGTACTCGGCACTGGTGAGGCCACACTTCAAATCCTGTGTCCAGCCCCTCACTGCATGAAAGACATTGAGGTGCTGGAGTGTGTCCGGAGAAGGGCAACCAAACCAATGAATGGGCTGGAGCACAGGTCTGATGAGGAGTGGCTGAGGAAGCTGGGGTTGTTTAATCTGGAGAAAAGGAGGCTCAAGGGCTCACCTCATTGTTCTCTACAACTGTGTTGAAAGGAGATTGCAATGAGGCAGGAGTTAGTTTCTTCTCCCAGGCAACCAGCAATACGACAAAGGGAAATGGCCTTAAACTGTGCCAGAGGAGGTTCAGGTTGAATATCAGGAAGAATTTCTTCACAGAAAGGGTTTTCAAGCATTGGAACAAGCTGCCCAGGGAAGTGGTGGAGTCACCATCACTGGAAGTGTTCAAGAAACACATGGATATGGCACTTAGTGCTATGTTTTAGTTAACAAGGTGATGTTCAGTCATAGGTTGAACTTGATGATCTTGGAGGTCTTTTCCAACCTTAATGATTCTATAACTCTATCTACCACCTCTCTACCAAGGAAAGCTGTTCCAGGGTTTCACCATCCTCATAACAAAATATTTCTTCCTTATAACTAGTGTAAATCTGCCCTCCTTCAGTTTAAAACCACTACCCCTTGTCCTGTCACTACAGGTCCTACTAAAACGTTTCTCCCCATCTTTCTTACAAACCTACTTTAAGTAGGAAAGGCTGCAATAAGATGCCCCCAAGAGTCTTGTCTTTTCCAGGCTCTCTTCTCCAGGCTGAACAAATGCAACTCTCTCAGCCTTTCCTCAGAGAAAGCTCCAGCCCTCTAACTCTTTTGGTAGTCCGGGTCTGGACCTGCTCCAACAAGTCAATCTTCCTGTGCTGATGACTCAAGGGCAGGATGCAGTACTACAAGTGGGTCTCTCCAGAGCAGAGTAGAGGATGGTTGGTTCACTGGTTTGCAGGCTTTGTTTTTAATTTTTTAATTACATGCAGTAAATTGCTGAAGAACTTTCATACTTCACAATCTGGAATCATAGGAAATGTTTGTTAAGGATGAATAGCATCACCTGAGTCCTAAGAAAAAAAAGTAGTATCTTTTTATTTAGGCAACTCATTGCTTTTATAGGATGTAGCAAAATTAGGTACAAATCAAAAACACGTGACTTAGCATCTCAAAATATGTAAGAAGCCTTTCAGATGTAGTGGAGTTCATTTTGATCCAGGTTTTATAATTTATCTTTAGTATCTAGTCTAAGTTAATTATCTCTCTACAGTTTGTGAAGAAAAGTCAGAACCTGGAAATAAAGTTTATCCTGATTATGTCTGACATCTTACTTAGGAAGAGTCAAATCACTATTGACAACAAGCTTAAATTAGATACTATCTGTTGCATGACCAATGTTAAATGAGATTCATCTCTCCTTTGGTCTGTGATGGTTCAATGAAGACCAGGCAAGAGAAAAACACTGATTTACTGCTTCTAATTAAACAACACATTTCTATATATAAGCCAGAATAGATCTTCCACTTTCCTAAGAACAATAAGATTAAAAAAAAATAAGACCCCAAAAAAAAAGAACAAAAACCCCCAGCTCTAAGGCACCTATTAAAACAGCAGATGAATGAGTTTTTCGGATGAAAATTTAAGTGTCTACATTCCTTTTTCCTTCTGGTTCTGATAATGAATTTATTAATCCCTTACTGAATTCTACCTTTTCCCTTAAAACATTTATCAGATGAAGCTACTGAAGCTATTGTTCATTAGCTTCAAACTAACTTAAATCCCATTATCATCCTTTGAGCATCAATTTCTTCTTAGAGTTCAGAAGAGAGTTTTATAACACAGCAATGGCTAAGTGCTTCCAATTTACTTTTATGTCTTAATGCATTTCAAAAACTTCCAGTGCTAATATTACAAAGAGAAAGTTGAACACAGAAAGACTGAAAGGGAAAAAATGAAATTTGTCAAATAACAGGCAGGATCTTTTGTGCTGAAAAGTTCAAGTATATTTACAAAAGTGATTTTGCCTCTGTGTCCATTTCTTCCCCACTGTCAGGCTGGCAATTTGGCTTCAGATGTGTCATTGTCATTTTTCAGCACAGAAAGTGTAACAGAGGAAGGACAATAAAAAGGGGAAAGAAAAAGACAGGTCAAGAAAATTCAAGGAAACTAGAATTTTTTGTGTCTTGGGCAAGTTTTAAACATGCTTTTATAATACGTGATAGGCAGAAGTCCACTAAATGGACATGTCCTTTTAATAATTAAAGCTCAATGAGCAAAATGCACACCTCACTTTTATTCTAAGGTGATATTTTCAAAAAAGTGATAAATAATTTCTGCTTATTCATAGAGAGAACATATCATCGCAACAGAAGTCTTCAAAGATTCTTTTACAGATAATGCTCATATATTTTACATGTCTTGTTTTACAGAGTTTCATATAAATTGGCAATTTTTCATTGGTATAGTGGAGGTTCTTAAACACGGAATAACAGATTCTGGAATACTTTCACGCAATTCTTACTTTTAAGTAAATATAGGGAAACACAGTGAAGATGTGATGGTTTGGGGGCTTTATCTAGACTTTGCACTAGCATAACAGGGAATCTGAATTTGCTTGTTGTTACTTACACCTCCAAGCTATCTAAAAATATCTATTAGCAGCTGGGTGTTTATGGTGTCTAAGACACCCATAATTAACAGAAATGAATGTTACCTAAATGAGATCTGTGCTTTTCTGGAGCACTGATTGTAAAGAATGTGAGATACCTTAAGGTATCTTACTTCGTATTATGCAACTAAGTTTAGGCAAACAAATTAAATGTTCATTTTCAGTGCCACATATTTTGATGCTGGGAGATAGGCGCCTCAGTGACTTTAATTAAAACAATTATTTTCCTTTATGATCAAATAAAAGACTGCAGGTCTTTCAAGGACAGTTAAACTCATGTGTTTAGCTTCCAATCTAAGAATGAAGGAAATTTAAAAAAAAAAAATTGGATTTCATTCATCCATGTAAAACACTGAGAACCAAGGTAAAGGGCTTGACAGTGGAAACTGCCAGCTGTTAACAGACATTTGTAAATCTTGAGAATATTATTCAGTTTCTGAATAAACTTATCTATCACAAAATGTACTAGAAAAGCCAAGCATGACAGAAAAGAAAATCACAATCACTTATTTATGGCATTGTATTTATATTTCTCAATCCCAGTACACTTGCTGGTTAAATGACTAGGACTACAGATCTACCTCAGCTTGGCTGGTCTTAAAAAAATCTCTTTAAAAGGTGTTAATGTCATAGGTGTTCAGCAGTACATGTCTGAACATACCTTATGTTAGATCCTGTTAAAAATGTAGTTAAATTCTACTTTATTCTCAAAATATCGCTCAGAAATAAAGATTAAGGTTTCAGAGTAGATGATTTCATATGCAGAAAAATCTGTTTCATTTCCTTATAAGGCCTCTCCTAGCTATGTAAAGTGCATGAAATTCAGCTTTTACTTTTCTGTCAAGAAGAAATTTACTAATATCCAGTAATTTTTTTACAAGCAAAAAAACCATGCAAAACCAAATAAACATTGAAGGAAAATGTTGGTAAAGCAACATGACTTAATTTTTAATTAAGAAAATCTAATAACTGTATCTCAGTGATGTCAACCTAGTTTGTGAAATGTTTTGCATCAGTTTTACTAAGGACATTTTTCAAAAAAGTTGTTTAATTTCATTAATGCTGTGGTAGTATAAGTCACATTCATTAGATATGCAAATATCGGAAGAAACTAGATAAAACTAATATAAAGTATCATGGACATTGGTATGAGAGATCACAAGTGGTTTATCAATTTTGGAGCAGATAGTCCCTCCTGTAGTATCAAGGTCTCTGCTGGAAATAAGTATAAAAGTTTATTTTTTTATTGCTATACTCTCAAAGTAAATGCATGCTAACTGTCTCAGTTGTTATAAACATGCAGAATATATACACAATTTTCATTTAAAATTCTGGATGTCACATTTAAATCTTCCTTCTTAAGAGAGAATATAGCAAGCCGTATTTACAGCCCTGGTTCCAGAAACATTTTTAAACTGTGAATTTCTCAATATATCTCTGAACTGATGATTCAGTTTATTTCTTATCATGGTTTTTATTACAGATATTCTATTATAAAGGATTTTAAACATTAAGATAAATCTTTACTGAGCTCAAACCTAACACATTTTTTTATCTTGTAAATAAAGGTTTTGTTAATACAAGCGATTTTAGGTTTTGGACAAACCTTCACAAAATGTATGCAATTTAATATTTTAGAATGGAATCTTTGGAAAAATAAACTTTATTAATTTAATTTGGACATGGTATGATAGTGCCTCAGTCATATTTTGTGCTGTAGATAGATCTGCTCAGAAAGTAAACCCCATTTAATTACACAAAACTAATATTACAAGGGACACAAATATCTAAGAAACTCAGTTCAGCAAGGCCACTAGACACAAAATTAAATTAGTAACATTGAGAAAAGTAAGAAAGAACACTGAAAGAGGAAACCAGACATAATACTGGAGCTCATTGACTACAGGTTTATGTGAGGTTCTTCACATTTAGCTGTTAATATGTTCTACACGTGCATTTGCATTTAGGCTCTCCTCCTCATGGTGTTGATTTTGCATAGCCTGTTTTTTGGTAGCAGGGGGGCCATGGAGGCGGCTGCTGTGAGAAGCTGCTAGAAGCTTCCACCACGTCTGGCAGATGAAGATGGACATGCCGCTGGCCAAGGCTGGGCCAGTTAGAGATTATGGTAATATGTAATAACATATTTAAGAAGAA
>VXBT01007136.1:1728-21753 GCA_013400235.1 Oriolus oriolus | reverse complement strand
TTTTTTTTTTTTTGTTTAAATTCCAAGTAATTTGATCCTTAATAAAATTCCGGGAAAGAGCCGAGTTCCGAAGAGTTCCCAGATAATCCACAAGGCTTTGCTTTGCCAAAGTCTCTCTTCCCTCCCCTCTCACCACCCCGAATTTGTTCGCGAACTGTCAGCGACTTGGGAAAAAAAAGAGATTCCAAGAAGTGCTCTGATCTTTGTTCCTCAGATTCCTGGAATAAACCTGCCTGGATCCTCTGGATCGAGGCCGGATCCATCCCTTTGGTGACGCTTTTGTAACAAGGAGGGGGATTTTTGGGCCAAAATCTTCATCTTTTGGGCTTTGCTGTCCTTGGTGTTCCTCCAGCTCTATCCAGAAATTCATCCCTATGGATGATTTTCCCGGAATACGGAAGATTTTTCACAATTCCTTAATAATTCCTGACGTTTCCCTATCGGTTCCAATTAATCTGATGTTAACAGATTAACGAATATTCCTCCTTTCGCCTTTTCCCAGCTTTCCCTCCACCGGTTTCTTTTGCTGGTGCTGGAGGAGGAAAAAAAAAACGGAGAAAGGAGAAAAATAAATGGAGAAAGGAGGAAAAAAAAAAAAAACCAGGAAAGAAAATTCCATTTGTTCTCCAGACCAAAAGGAAAAAACGAGGATATGAACACAAAAAAACCCCCCGAAATCCTCCCTTTGTGAAGAACATTTTGATTTTTGAAGCCGTTTGTGAGGAAAAACCCCACGTTCATTCCAGGGAACGACGATCGCGCCCCATCCCAACCTAATCCCGGCAGGTTCGAAACCTCAGGAAAATCACGGGAACACAATTCCTCCGTCGGATCCGAGCCCCGGCGTCAACATTCCCTGGAATTATCGTTTGCAACCTGCTCTCTCTCCCCCGGCTCGGGCTCGGCCCTTTCGGTTTATTCCCGGATTTCTGCCTCCAGCACCTGTTGTCCATTAAAAGCCTCTCCGCCCAAACATTCCCGGAGCAGACGCGAGGAAAGCTCGGAGCCGAACGTTCCGCTCCGTTAACTTTCTCGACTGGATGATGTCCTTTGTTTTCGAACTCCGCTCTTAACGGCCCGTTAAGGACGGAGCGACTCGGGAGCGGGATCACCCAGGGATTTCAAAACCAGGGGATTAAAAAAATTCCCTTTTTTTTTCCTTCCCTCTCCAGCTGCGAACTCGAGGCTGTGGAGTTCCACCCTTGGAAACGCTTGGAAGGGGGGGGTTTTAATGGATGGGTTTTCCTCTCAGGGCACTTTGGGAGCGATTTTCCGCTAGGGAAAAAAAAAAATAGAGGGAGGGAAATGTGGAAAAAACTCTGGGAGAGGACATAAAACTCCCTGAGCCGTGAAGGGGGAATCGGGGTGGTTCCACTGAATCCCTAAAAACAGGAGCTGGATTTGGGGGGATGCAGCTCAGGCTCTGAATTGGCTCTGGGGGGATCCAAATGATGCGGGAAGAGAATCCTCAGCACATTCCTGGGATTGCGAATGTCCGAGTTTGGGATCCAGTTCCGTTCGGCAGCTGATCCACGGGAAGGAAATGCGGGGTCCCACCAAAAAATGTCACCTGAGCTCCGTCGGTGCCGTGGAATTCAGCGATGGGAATTGCCCCAAGCTCGGGGAGGTGGAGTGGGAAAGCATCTCCTGCGGGATGCTGCGGGATTTCCGGGAATCGTGGATGCGGGAAGGGTTGGTGGAGTTCTGCAGGGCTCAGTCTGCGGATTCCGGCTCGGATTTTGCGGGAATGTGCACAAAGCTCTTTGTCGTGGTGCCGTTCCCAGCCTGGAGCTCAACCCTCATCCCTGGAAGTGCCCAGGCTGGGCAGGGCTTGGAGCAGCCTGGGATAAGGGAAGGAATTCCCTCAGATGTTGGGATTCGATGATTTTTAAGCTCCCTTCCGACCCAAACACTTCTGGGAATCTCTGGATCGTCACGGGCCGTGACGGCGGGATGGAGCCACCAACGTGGAAATGGATCCTTGGAATCCTCGGAGCTCCTCCAGCCCGGGAGCTGCACCTGATCCTTGGAATCCATGGCTGTGGAGACAGGACCGTGAGGTTCTGAAGGTGGGAAAGGCAGGAGCTGAACCAGGGGGGGTTTTTTTTGGATACTGTGGCTGGAACTGTCACACCTGGACACGCATTTGGGAAACCAGGAATGAGGAATTATCCGCAGGAGCTAAAAACGAAACCAGAAATCCCTGTTTGGGTTTGTCCCACCGGAGGTCTGGCCAGGAGGGGCTTCCAGAGGTTTTATTTCTGGGGTGGATTTCTTGGTTAAGAAGAAGCCCAGAGGTAAAATGGGATTGCAAAAAATTCCCTCCGAGCCTGGAATATTTATCCGGCCTCGGGGACGCTCCGTGCTCGTCCGGCCGGCCACGTCCCCAAGGGCTTTTCCATTTTCATCCCTCTGCTTCGCTGTTCCTTTTGCTCCTGGAGGGATTTGTGGGACAGGGAAAAGGATCCTTTGTTTATCCGGGGGGAGTTGGGACGGGATGAGCGCGTTCCCCTCCGGCAGCAATTCCCAGCGCGGCTGGAGCCGACCTGGCCCTGCTGGTGGCACTGGGGACGGGCTGGAAAAGCGTTTTTGGGATCTGCGGGAGCTGTTTTCCTTGGCCGCGCTGCCCTGGCTCCAGACGATTCCCGTCTTCCAGAGGTTTTGGCCACTTGTGGATTATCCGGGTGGGAATTTTGCGGCTCATCCAGGGAATTGGGGCTTGCCGGAGTCGGCAAAAGGGGAGGGAATGGGGGCAAAAGCAACCTGGAGCTCCTGGGAAAATTCCAGAGCGCCGTGATCCCGGAGCCGCTCCTGGGATAGCTGGGATTTTATGGGTTTTATGGATTTTGTGGGTTTTGTGGATTTTGTGGATTTTATGGGTTTTGTGGATTTTGTGGATTTTATGGATTTTATGGATTTTATGGATTTTGTGGATTTTATGGATTTTATGGATTTTATGGATTTTGTGGATTTTATGGGTTTTATGGATTTTATGGATTTTATGGATTTTGTGGATTTTATGGATTTCGTGGATTTTGTGGATTTTATGGGTTTTATGGCTTTTATGGATTTTATGGAATGCAGGCAAGTTCCCTCTGCCACTTTGCTTTAAAGAAGGAGAGATGGCCAGGGCTGCGTAAGGAACTCCAGGGAATTCCAGGAATTTCTGTGCTCGCTAAAACGGGGAACCGAGCTCAAATCGCCGATTGCCGAAGAGGCTGTTCGGTGGAGGGAAAAACAGGGATTCCAAGGGGTGGTCAATCCCATCCTGAGTCAAAAACCATGGGGAATGGAACAGGTCAGCTGGGAAAAATTAATCCTGGAATCAGTTCTGGGGAAAAAACCCCCGTGGATTCCTTAGGGGGAAATTCAGGGTTAAAAATCGGGAGGAATTTCGGCAACAAAAATTTTTTTAAAAAATTAATAAAAGTTCCACTGTCAGAGGAAACTGTCGGGAAGATAAAAATGTTTCAGGGAGATGCAGATGGATTAATTGATTGATTGATTGATTAATTAATTAATTATAACAGCTGCCCGAGGGATGAATGAATACAAATGTAGCCGCTGGGGGCACGGGATTTTTAATTAAGCGTTAATTAATTATTGATGGGTTTATTTGTTGATTTCCTGGTGAGTAGCACTGAAAAAATATTGAAATATTCGCCTTCCTCAGGCATAAATAATTCCCAGCCTTTTCCCTCTCCTCCAACCCAGGCTGGGATGGAGAGGACAATGAAATTCCAGCCGATATTCCTGGCTCCATCTTCATGGAATGGAAGTTCCTGCTGGAATGTGCTGTGTAATCCCGGCGGGAATTCAGCCGGGCTCCGGAATCCTCAAATAACCAAAGCTGGATCCTCGGGAATCCAGGAGCCGGGAGCAGCCCAGAGCCTGTCGGGCTTTTGGGAGCCGAACCACAGCGGGTGGGAAATCACCAGGAAAATTCCATGGGGAGGCTCCCAAAGAGCCGGGGGCTGCTGCCGGGAAAAGATCGTTGGGAAATTCGGCTTCTCTTGTGGATGCAGCTTTTATTCAAGGAAAATTCGCTGGATAGGAGGGGGTTTGGAATTTGGGGAAGGGAAAGGGAAAGGGAAAGGGAAAGGGAAAGGGAAAGGGAAAGGGAAAGGGAAAGGGAAAGGAAAAGGAAANGAAAAAGAAAAAGAAAAAGAAAAAGAAAAAGAAAAAGAAAAAGAAAAAGAAAAAGAAAAAGAAAAAGAAAAAGAAAAAGAAAAAGAAAAAGAAAAAGAAAAAGAAAAAGAAAAAGAAAAAGAAAAAGAAAAAGAAAAAGAAAAAGAAAAAGAAAAAGAAAAAGAAAAAGAAAAAGAAAAAGAAAAAGAAAAAGAAAAAGAAAAAGAAAAAGAAAAAGAAAAAGAAAAAGAAAAAGAAAAAGAAAAAGAAAAAGAAAAAGAAAAAGAAAAAGAAAAAGAGAAAAAGAGAAAAAGAGAAAAAGAAAAGGAAAAGATAACCCTTATTTATTCTGATTCGCTCTCCCTGCTGATTGTCCTTTCCGGTTTTTCCCTGGCTCATCCCGGGACAGTTTGTGCATCCACGGAATTCGCCAGTTTGTGCTCTCTGGTCCATCCTCTGTGGCAATGACCCGACCTGCTCAGTCATTCCCATCCATTTGCATCCCGGAATTCCGAAGTTCCACTGATCTTTCCTTCATTCGACTCGGATTTTCCCTGGTTTAACAACCCCTCCTGCTCCCGGACTGCTCCAGGTCCTTTGGCATTCCCTAAAAATCCGTGCCAGCTCCCGGCCTCTCCTTTTTCCCGCCCCAGAGGATTTTTTTTTTTCCATACTTTTTCAATTATAATTCCCCAGAAAAGGAGCTCCCTCAATCCATGTGATTTTCCACGCTTCTCAACTTTCCTCGGCCTCTGCCGAGGCTTTTCCCAGGAATTCTTTCCCTTTTCCCCTTCCCGCACACGGACGCAGAAACGACGAGGAAACAAAGACACGGAAAATCCCATATTTTTTTTTACTGCAAAAACTCCAGGACCGAGATGTGTTTATTAGAACGGCTTCCAGTTTTCCTTTGGGGAAGACTTTTCCTTGTTTCCTAGGGAAATTATCGGAATGGGAAGGAATCCTCAGGGAGAAAAGACGGATTTTAGCAAATTTTGCGTTAATTTGGGAATTTTTTGGCTCTTGTATCCTTAATTTTCCAACATCTAAAGCTGAGGGAAAAACGTCGGCAAGGTTTTGTTTGTTGCTGATTTCCGGGAATTCTACAGGTTTTTCCCTAAGGATAAAGGATATTCCTTGCCCACCTGGGATTTATACTGGTGTCCCATAAACGCGGGGAAAAGGTGGAGTTTGGGGTGGGAAAAGGGATCAATCGTTTTTTGATTGATTTAATAAAGAAAAAAAAATTCCTGCCTTTTCCTCAGGTTTGTATTCCTGTTTATATCCTGCATCCCAAAGGAATTCCCAGGGATTTGCAGTTCACGTTCCAGTTCCTTCCTTTGGATCTCCGCAGGACCCACCCTCTTCCCACCGAGGAACAAAGGCAAAACGAACAAAAATAGGCGAAAATAGGGATTTCGGGACGTTTCGGAGCTCTGGAATGGGAACTTGGGCTGAAAAACGAGGAGAAATTCCAGCACATCGAAATCCGAGGCCGGCATCCGGAATTCCCGGCGCTTCTCTCGTCCTGAAAGACAAAGATGTTTTTTAAGAGTTCGAGGAAAAAAGAAGGAACAAAAAACTCCACCGGGAATCGCCCTCAGCGACGAGAGCCGCCAAAAGACCGGGAATCATCCCAATCCCACCATCCCGAGCTCAGGCATGGACAGAAACACGGGAAGCAACCTGTAACACCCGGAGCCAATCCGCGTAAGAAAATTCCATATAAACCAGTCCCAGTTCCCTCAGGAAATCGGGAGGAAAAGGAAAGGTCCGGTTTTATCCCGGTGTTAAGATTCCGCTTTATCTTCCCTCCCGTCCCCGTGGGAGCGGCCGAGATGGAGCCGCTCCCGAATTTTTGGGCCCAGCTCCGGATTCCCGCCGAGTTCAGATCCTGTGGCAAAGGACCTCGGCTCCTCCCAGGGCGGACGTTCCGTTTGTCTTTCCCTAAACATCCCAACCAGCGCTGGAGGTGCCGCCACCGGGTGACACCGTCGAGGCTCATCAGCAAATCCCAGGAATTCCCAGGTTTCCTGGGAATCGCGAGCTCCCAGCCGCCTTTCCGAAGCCACCAGAAGCAAAAGACCCTCTGAGCTGCACTTCCCGATCCCGTTTCAGCTTTCCAGCTTCCCAGTTTTCCACGCCCACCTCTCTGCTCCAGTGGCTGGCGTTGGTTGAGGTGACTTTTCCCATGGGAATGGGAATTTCCCGTGGCGGTGGGTTGGGATTAAGGATTTCGAACGGCTCTGAACGACAAGCAAGGATTGTGGATTGGGATCGCACCGAGGCTCCTGATCTTTGCTATCAAAAAGCCGGGAACCGGTTGGAAAAGTCCAAGTTTAAAGATAAATGCCTTAAGGGATAAAAAAACCTGATTGTAATAGGGAAAAAAATGGAAATAAAGGAAAAAAAATCCTGAACCAAATCCAGGGGTTTTTTTTTAGTTCGTTTATGTTTTGTTAAGTTGTATCTTGGAAAAAAAAAAATTCCCAAAAAACCTGGATGTGCCTCCTACTTAACCCAGAAACAAAAGTCACCGCAGCACAGCCGGGTCAGCTCCAAAGCCAAACCAAAGCCAGGCCTAAAAATAAACCAGAGCCGAGGGAAGAGACTAAAAACAAACAAAGGAAAACCGAAACATCCAGACCACATGTGAGAGCAGCTTTTCCCGGGATATCAGAACAGATGGATCGGTCAACTCCTTCCCCAAAGAGCCGAGCGGGGAGCAAACCCCGGGAATGCCACATGAAGGCAGCGGGCACCTTTTCCAGTAAAACAGGGATAAACCCTGCCCGGGAAATCCCGGGAACAAAGCCCAGCTCCTTTGTGAGGGCGAGACAACGACGCCCTCGGTGGTGCCGTGGTTTGGACGCGTCGGACAAAGCTCCGGCTTTTTCCGGGAAAACCGATCCGTTGTCGGGGAGATGGTGGCAGCCGGATTTGTGGAAAAGCACTGATTGTCCTCTCGGTGGTGCGAACATTCCCGATTCCTCCTTATCTCTTCTCCGTCCGTTTTTTTTTCCCCCCTCTCTCTCGTCAGCTCAGTTCTATTTCCTCGCTTTTTTGGAAGGTTGGGGATTTGTAAACGGGCACGGGAAATATTTATCCTTGGAAGTTTCCAGTCGATCCTAAAAGAGCGAAGACTCGGAAATCCAGGAGGAAGGCAGGGGAGACTCACCTGGGCTCAGTTGGCCATGATGTGCTTCACGAAAGCTGGGAAAAAGAGGGAGAGAAGGATCCGTTATCCTACGGAAAACAGAATTAACCTTCCATAGGCGGGGTTTATCAGAAGAATTAGAGACTCGGGATTGGGCTAAAATTTGGAGAATTTACTCCGGGTTTTCCACGGATTTAAACTTTCTCGGGAATATCTTAAGAAGGCCTTCAGGGGTCCCACCAACCTTCGTAGTTGATGCAGCCGTTGGCGTCTTCCTGCCCAGCCATCAGTTTATCCACTTCCTCCTCGGTCAGCCTCTCCCCTGCACGGAAAACAAAATCCCCGGATCAAAATCCCGGATTTAGGAATTTAGGAAGCACCTAAAGAACACAAACGGGAGCGAGAGAGAAGAGGGGGAGGTTTTCTCCTTGGGGGGAGTTTGGGGTGCTGACCATGGGGAAAATTCCTTTTGGAGCTGCAAACTCGATCCAAATTCCAAACTTGATCCAAGTCTGGATCCAGATTTGAGAGCAAATTTGATCCAAAAATCCAGAAAGACAGGAAAAATGCGGAAACCCACAGGGTATTATGGGCACAACTCGTTTTCCTAAGAATAAGCTCAGTCTAAGTGCTAAATCTTGAAGGTTTGGGCCAGTTTTAACCAAGTCCTGACTAAAAAGCTCTCGGTGAAAACTGAGCTCCCCTCTGAATTTGAGGTTCCGGAAGATTCCGAGGTCAAATTTGGGATCTTTGATATGGCTCAGTGACGGATTTAATTAAATTTAATTGTATTATTTCAACATTTGCTGCCTGTTGGCTTCGTTTTGGCGGAGCAGAACGGGGACGAACGAAGGGAACGGTCGGGATTGGCGACGCTGGGACGATTTATGGCGATGGGAACGCGATATTGACAGGAGAAATAAAACATGAAGGGAAAAGAGGGAGGGAGAGAGAAAGGGAGGGATGGCAATTCCCGAGGGAAGGTTTCCCTCACCCAGCGTGGCCAAGACGTGGCGGAGCTCAGCTCCCATGACCGTCCCGTTGCCCTCCTTGTCGAACACCCGGAGCCCTTCCACGAAATCCTCGTAGGTTCCGGTGTCCTTGGTCTTGGCGATGTGCTGGAGCATGGGCAGGAAGGTCTCGAAGTCGATCATCTTGGAGTTCATCTCTGGAAAACGCGAGGAGAGTGGAGGTTTGGGGGGGGGGTTTTCTGGGAGAATTGGGAATTAACTGTGGAATATCCACCATGAGGGCAGTAGCGTGGGGATAAATGTTGGATAAAAGGGAGAGAAGAGCGTGGAGATGGAAGTTTGGGGGGATTCTGGGAAAGTTGGGAATTATCCGTGGGGTATCCACCACGAGGGAAGAGCTGTGGTGATAAATGTTGGATAAAGGGAGAGAAGAACGTGGAAATACGGAAGTTTAGGTGGATTCTGGGAAAGTTGGGAATTATCCGTGGGGTATCCACCACGAGGGAAGAGCTGTGGTGGTGAATTCCAGGTAAAGGGAGAGAAGAGCATGGAAATGGAAGTTTGGGGGGATTCTGGGAAAGTTGGGAATTATCCATGGGATGTCCACCATGAGGGCAGTAGCGTGGGGATAGGTGTTGGATAAAAGGGAGAGAAGAGCCTGGAAATAGGGAATACAGCAGGATATCACCGCGATCGTTCCAGGCCTTCCCACCCATCTTTGTCCTGACACCCAGGTTATCCCTTCGTTTCTCCGGATGGGCTGGGAATATCTGTTTTTTCAGGAAAAACAAGTGAATTCCTCCAGAAGAACAATTTCAAAAGGCCAAAATCGGCCATTGTAAAACACATCGATTCCCAGGGCCGTTACATTAATTAATTCCCCTCAATCTGGGACAATCATCTTGACTGCCAGACCCATTTTTCCTCCTTTTCTCCTCAATTAGAAGATGGAGACTTCACCTTCTCCGGGAATAATTCTGGGAGTGCCCTTTCCCAAAACACACGGAGGAGGCCACCAACCTTCAGGTTTGGGTCTGCCAAGCAACTTCATGACCTCGGCTTGGGTCGGGTTCTGCCCCAAAGCCCTCAGGACGTCTCCACACTGGGCGTAGGTGATTTTCATCTCCGACTTGGGGGTCCGGTCGAAGAGGGAAAACGCTTCCTTGAACTCTGGGAGGGGAAAAAAGGTGGGGAGAAATTCATTCCGCGCTCCCCCGGGTAAAGATAAATCCGACCCGAACCTTCCCCTCGCTGGCTCTGCCCGACCCTCTCATTTTGTGGTTTGGGAAGAATTTGGATGAGCGTTGTTATCTCTGATGTTTGTGCCTCCTCCTTCCCTGCGTTTTCCGGTTCCAGCGGGGAATGGAATCGGAGAGGTCAAATGCTTCTCCCGTGGTATTTCCGTCCCAGTGAACATCGGGAAGCGTGGAAAACAGGAGAAATGGTTGGCCTTGGGAGCTTTCCAGCTCCTCTGGAGCACTCAGGAAGGCCCAGGATTCAACAGCAGCTCTGCTCATGGGAAAAATGGATCTAGGATTAAACACTGGATACTTGCAGAGCACGG
This sequence comes from Oriolus oriolus, assembly GCA_013400235.1. NCBI lineage: Eukaryota > Metazoa > Chordata > Aves > Passeriformes > Corvidae > Oriolus > Oriolus oriolus. The sequence continues at coordinate 11,933 of VXBT01007136.1, read as the reverse complement.
ACCCAGCTCCCGGAGCTCCAGGAGCACCTCCACGAGCTGGAAATGTGATGTGCCCGGAAAAAATACCGGGGTTGTCGCCCAGCAAGCAGCTTATTGGTGGGGGAGGGTGAAATTGCATGGAAAACCTTATCCCAGGATTCCGGAATGGCTCAGGCTGGAAGGGAGCGCAGCGGGCACCTGGTGCCACCTCCCTGCTCCAGCAGGGCCATCCCAGAGCCCAGGGCACGGGATTACATCCAGATAATTCTGGAATATCCCCGGCGAGGAGATCCCTCCCCCTCTCTGGTCTCTGTTCAGGGCTGGGCACTGCCCAGGGCGGAAGTTCTGCCTCCCATCCAGGTGGAATTCCCGGGAATCAGTCCCTGCCCGTTGCTCTGGGGCCATTGCTGGGCTCCCGGAGCAGAGCCCGGGCCCTGCTCGGAGCCCTCCCTGCACCCAGGGACAGGCAGGGATGGACAGGGACAGCCAGGGACAGCCAGGGACAGCCAGGGACAGCCAGGGGACAGCCAGGGACACCCAGGCCCGAGGGCCCCTCGAGGCTGGGGCTCCTCTCGAGGCTGAGCAGCCCCAGCTCCCTCAGCCCTTCCTGGGCACCGAGATGCTCCAGGCCCTTCCTCAGCCCCGCACCCTCCGCTGGCCCCGCTCCAGGAGCTCCCTGGCCCTGCTGTGCTGAGGAGCCAGAGCTGGACACGGCACCCCAGAGGTGCCCCCAGGGCAGGATCCGGAGAAAAGGGTTTGCTCTCCCCGCAGGAACTGGGAACAGGCCGGATCCGCAGTCATTCCCTCCGGAGGTTTCCCATCTCCCTGCAGTGAGTCTGTCACTACTGAGAGCAGCAGGATCCTGCTGAGAGCATTCCCATGGGAAAGGTTCTCCTTTCCACCGCTAATTTCACGTGGGTGCGGTGCCTGGGGACACTGGATTGTGTTGGACTCGGCAGCATTGGGGTAAAGGTTGGGACCAACGGCCTTAAGGACCTTTTCCAAATGGAACGATCCCGTGATTTCAATGGAGTCAGTGCAGGATCCAGCACAGACTTCCCCAGACGCTCCAGTGCCTCGGGCTCTCCTTTCCCTGCTGGAATTGCAGAGCCAGAGGAGCATCCCAGGGAACGACGGGCGGTAACAGGCTGTTATCCTTTCCTGTTACCCTTTAACTTCATCCTTTATCCTTTAGCTTCATCCTTTATCCTTTAACTTTGTCCTTTACCCTTTAACTTTGTCCTTTATCCTTTAACTTCATCCTTTATCCTTTAGCTTCATCCTTTATCCTTTAACTTTGTCCTTTATCCCTTAACTTCGTCCTTTACCCTTTAGCTTCATCCTTTATGCTTTAACTTCATCCTTTTTCATCCTTTACGCTTTAACTTCATCCTTTATCCTTTAACATCGTCCTTTATCCTTTAACTTCGTCCTTTACCCTTTAACTTCATCCTTTAACTTCACTCTTATCCTTGACTTCCCAGCGCACCATCCACAACCGATCACAGAAATCCCTTGGGCTTTAAGTCCCTGGATCCGCCCCTTGTCCTGCTGTTTCTTTTCCACCCCTATTTCCCTCCCGCTTTTCCAGACTCGGGGAGATTATCCTCTTTTCCCTAAATCCCAGCTCGTTCCACCGTTCAGCCACTCGCTCTGCACCCCAGATTTTCTCTGTCTTCCCCAATTCCTTCTCTTCATTCCTCCTCCCTCTTTTTCCTTTCTTTTCCTTTGCTTTTTTCCCCCTGCCCTTCCTTCTTCGAGTTTTGCTGGGTTTTCCTCTCCTCCTTTCTCCCTCCCTTCCCACTTCTGATCATCCCGCTCCGATTTTCCTCACTTCCTTCTTCATCCCACACTTCCAAACAAAGCCTTCTCGTTCGGGACTAATTAACATTCCCCCCGTCTCCTTCTTTCTGCTCTCCCCTTTCCTCCTCTCCCTGCCTCTGTCCCGTGGCTTTTCCCTCCTTTCCCTGGGCACAGCCCCGATCCCTTCCCAGCCCCTCATTCCAGCAGAGGGCAATCGTGGATTTTTCCCGGCTCCTTGCCGACAGGGGAAGGGGGCAGCGACCCCTTCCCAGCTCCTTCCCTTGGGAGGCTCTCACAGCCCAGGTGGATGAGGAATAACGGGAAATATCCCCCACCTCCCCGAGCTCCTCATCCACCACTCCTGTTCCCCGGGCCCAAGCGCTGAGCCCCGTCTCCCGAAGATTCCCAACCCCAGCAAAATTCCCGACAGCTCGGATTTCCAAAGGTTTTTTGCTGGTTTCCCCCCCCCCCCTTCCCCCTTTCTATTTTAATCTTTTCATTTTGCATTTGCTGACTCCGTGGAATTCCCATCCAAGCACCAAAACCACCTCGGCGCCCTTTGCCCTCCCTGCGGCCGGGAACGCTCTGGAGGGAGCAGTGGATGTTTTCAGACTCCTGATTGCTGCCTCTCTGCCCGTCTGGAACAGCTCCTATTCCCGCCTTTCCAGCAATTTTGGGAGCTGAGGAGGCCCGAAGCCGGGGTTATAAATAGACTTTGCCGCAAGGGATGGGTTTCGCTCGCGGCTGAGGAGCAGGACACGGGAAAACGGGGGCGTTCCGCAAAGCTTCGCCCCAAACCGCTCGATTCTCCTCCCGGAGCGATATTTTGGGCGCCAACACAGCCAGGAATCCTTTCAGGGAATCCTTCGTCCCACACAATCTTTTCCTTAGGAAAAGGAGGAATTTGGGGCGTTCTAGGAGCCCTCGGGATGCTGCAGCTTCCGTTTCTCCTCCACTGCCTCAATCCGGACTCAGCTGCCGGAACCCCAATCCCTGGTGATAGACCAGGAATATCCAACCCGGAGCACGGGATTCCGACTGCTTTGGGATCAGCTGACGGATTGGGAAGCACCCAATCTGCTGGATGCACCCCGGGTCAGCAGGGAGAGACCGAGGGAGGTGATAATTAAACCTCTCCGTGCCTGATTGATTTCCCCCTGTTCTAATTAACCCCATCTTTTGGAGGCTCTCCCGAGGGTTTAAAGACCAAATCAAAATCCTGCCAGATGTTGGATTGCGTCCATCGGTGATCCCATAAAAGCCAGGCTGGTTTTTGAGGAATAAAGGGACAGCTGCAGTCCCGAGGTTCCCAGGACTTCAGGCAGGAGGGTTTGGGATCAGTTTCTCGGGCTGGGACAAAGGGTTTGGGAACGAATGCTGATGTCTGGCTTTGAAAGGATAAAGAAATTCCATGCCTGGCGTCCTTTGCTGGATTCGGGAGAGCTGGAAGACATCAAATTCCGATGGAAAGCGGGAAAAAGTTCCCCGAAGTGGAGCTGAGGGGTTTTCCTTTGAAAATATTGGTATTTGTGGGGTTTTTTCCTAAAGAAAACCCAATATTTGGGCTGTTTTGGGGGTGTAACTCCTGGAAACAGGTCAAGAATTCCCTGCTTTTCTTTTGGAGGGAAGGGTATGGAGGAGGAGCAAAAGAAAAGTCGGGAATTAAAGTTCAGCCATCCCGAAACTGGTCCAATGTCCCAGCCCTGCTCATCCCGGAATCTCCCAGGGATGGATTTACTGAGCCCAGAAGGGAAAAATCTTCCTCACCTTCGATCTGGTCGGCGCTGAATTCCACCTGGAAGAGACAAAAACCAGATAAGCAAACTGATAAGAAGGGGGAAAAATAAAAGGAATCAGATAAGACAAAATCGGTTCAGTCTCAGTTTTATGATCCAGTGGGGCTGGGAAGTCCATGGAATATTCACCTCCCGCTATCCCAAGGTTGCTGCAAGCCTTGTCCGACCTGGCCTTGGACACTTGGATGCAGGAGAGGTTCGGGTTGGACACTGGGAAAAAATCTTCCCAAAAAATGCTGTCCAGGCCTGGCAGAGCTGCCCAGGCTGGGGGTGGAGGCCCCATTCCCGGAGGGAATTTAAGATCCGCGTGGATGTGGCACTTGGGGACAGGGGCGCCCTCGGCACTGTTGGATTAATTGTTGGATTTGAAGATCTTCGAGGAATTCTCCACCCTAAATGAGGGGAATGCTCCACATTCCCCTTTTCCTTGGAAGGGGGCTCTGGGACGGCTTCCCTCGGGATTTGGGTTGTGGGAAATATCCCGGCACTTCAGGAGAACTGAGTTTTCCCCCGGCATTTTTCCCACTGGGAACGGGGGTTTTAAAGCCAGGACATTCCCATCCGAGCATCCCTCTCCCCAAGGCTCCCAGAGCTGGCGGGGTTCCGACCAAATCCGTATCCACACGGAGCAATTCCCATTTTCGCCCTGCGCGTTCCGTGAGGACGCCAAACATCCACATCAAACCTTTCCATCAGCGTTATCCCAGCTTTCCTCGCCTCCAGCAATCCCGGATTTAGGGAATCATCACCTGATGGCATCAGCCGCATCCCGATGCCTCTGGATTCTTTGCCTCGTTTTGTCCCGGAGGCTCCGGGCGGGATTAACTCCCCCCCCCCCGCTGAGCCCTGCTGACGTCATTCCCGGCTTCCAGCCTCCTGGAATTTTTATCAATCCCAATAAACCCCGTCGCTCCATGCTAAGCCAGGCACGGCTAAGCCTGACATCAGGCCTATTAATAAATCTGTTGTCACCCAGCGGTCGGGAGCGGAGCCGGGGGGAGCATTTGGACAACGGAGCCCTCCCAGGAGAGAAGCAGCATTCCCGGTTTTTCACGGGACACTGAGGAATCCGGGGATGAGCGGCAGGATTTTCACTGGATGGTTTGGGAGGAAGAGGGGGTTGGATTTTCGGGGGGAGAGGGGGGGGTTTTTTATTTATTTTGTTGGGTTTGGGGTTTTTTGTGGGTTTTTGGTTTTTTTTGGCAGGATGAGGGGGGAAGTTGTCTGGCTGGGGTTTTTTTTTTGTTGTTGTTGTTGTTGTTTTGGGGTTTTTTTATTGTTCCCTTGGGACACGGATTCCGGAGACAGAAATGCAGGAGCTGGAAAGAGGCCAGGAAAACCATCAGGATCAGGATCCTGGGGTTGAGGTTACGTTCGGATTTCGCCGTCGTGCGGGGTTTTTTTCTCCAACTAAAACCTTTTTAATCCTGTTAATACGCAACATTCCCATCCCCCCCCCTCCCATCACGCTCCGGAGTAATGATGACGGATACGAACTCTCCCAGTGCCCCGGGATGAACATCGATCCCGTCTCCAACAGCTCCATCCCTCCAAAGGAAAGCGGAGGAAAACCAGAAATCAACCCTTAATTCCAGCTTGAATTCCAGAGGGAAACATTTCAGGATCAGGAAAATGAAGCAAATCTTTGCCAGGGTCGTGCTGAGGCTGCTGCTGCATTAAAACTCCACAAAATTATTCCTTATTTTCTGTCTGCTCTTAAAATTGCCAGAGGGCAGGGTTTGGATGGGATATTGGGAAGGAATTCCTGGCTGGGAGGGTGGGGAGGAGCTGGGATGGAATTCCCAGAGCGGCTGTGGCTGCCCCTGGATCCCTGGGAATGCCCAAGGCCGGGTTGGACATTGGGGCTTGGATCCACCTGGGACAGTGGGAGGTGTCCCTGCCCATCCAAGGGGTGGGAATGGGACAATCCTTAAAATCCTTTCCAACCCAACCCATTCCCACATTCCATCCCTACAGGTTCCCTTTGCCCTTTGCGGGAGATTTTTCCAAGCACGCGGAATTCCGAGCGCCCTCGGGCTGAACCGGAGCCCTGTGAGGGGGTTCCCGTCCCGCAGCTTCCTCCTTTCCCGGGAAACCTGCTGGGATCGCAGGGGCTTTTCCCCGCTCTTCCCCGATAGCCTACGAACAGAAAATTCCCTCTTTGGGATGGGGAACGCGGCGCCGGAACTTTGCGGAGCGCGAAGGGAAATTCCGGAGCTTCGGCGGCAGAAGGGCTTGGGAGAACTGGGAGAGCTTCCGGAATCAGCGCCAGGCTGCTCCGAGCCCCATCCAACCCGGCCTCGGACACTTCCAGGGATCCGGGGGCAGCCGCAATTCCACCCATCTCTCCCAAGAAAACCTCCCCAAAACCAATCCGTTTGTCCCAAGAAAATCTTCCCCTCTCCCAGCCCCACTTGTGCAAATCCAGCGAATCCAGCGGGATTCCCCATTCCTGGCGCTGCACCGTTCCCGGTTTTCCCCGGCTGCTCCCACCCTGGATGCTTTTCCGTCTTTCCGCGCGGAAAAAGGGAAGGAGCTTTTCCTTTCCGGTATCCCCGCAGGGATTTTCGGGGACGACAGATTCCACGCGGCCTCGAGATCCCAGCGCTCCCCAAAAATAACCCCCGGCCGCTTTTGGCCCCCGGGAAAGCGTGGAAAATGTGGCGATCACGGATGACTCCCTATGGAAAACCGCGTCCACTTCCAGGTCCTCGCGGATTCCAGCTGTCTCCGCCTGGATTTTGATCCCGGTCACCGGACCTGGAGCGGCGTCACCTCATCCAACTTTAGCCGCTGGAATGTGGGCACCCGAATTCCCGAATTCCCGTCTCGTCTCCCTTTATCCCAGCTCGGCATCTCCCAAGGGTGACTCAGTGCACCCGGATAGAGGAGCTTGGCACCATCCCAAGGGATGAACTTCCAGAGGTTTTCTCCCTGGACGTTATTGAGGATTTAAATCCGATGATCCATTTTCCCGTGGATAAAGCTCCGGGAGCCTTTCCCACTTTCCGTGTCCTTAGAAATCTTAAATTAATCCTGGTTTTTTAGATTATTTTCCGTGGAAGCAAAATGTATTCCCGGGAAAACGCACCTCCCTATTAAAGAACTTCCAGGTGGGAATGAATTAAAAACAGATGGAAAAGGGAATTTTTTTTTTTTCTTGCTGCCAAGTATTTTCAGGGCAATTTATTCCTGAAAATAAAAAGGTTCGGGGATCATCCTAGAAAAATAATTCCTTAAAAAAACACTTCCCAAGGAATGAGCCCAACTCTTCTGGAAAAGGCGGAAATAAATTCCCAAAAACCTCTTCTGGATGAGTTGCAAACAACATCCAGTCGCACCCGCCCTTGGAATTTTGGGAAACCTTTGGAATTTTGAAAATTTCGGAGTGTTGGGATCAGATCCGGTGGGAATGTGCGTGTGAGAAACACCAAAAATTTGGGATCACGGCTTTAGTTAAGGGATGGATCCCACACGATGGAGCCCCCGGAACCGGCATCCCGACAGAGACAAAAACCAGACCGGGAGCATCCAAAGGTGACAGAAAAAAAAAAGGAAAATCTGAAAAAATTCCAGGTGCCAAATAAAATCCTGGGATCCTTATCGGGACTGGGAGAGGCAGGAAAATTCCAACAAGGAGCACCTTTCCCTGCCACAGGAATATTTTCGCTCGGAGACTTTTTAGTGGTTAAAAAAGAAGTGTCCGAGTTCCAAACAGAATCGATAAAATCTGGGAATCAACAGGAATTTTTGGAGACATTCCCACGAAAAGATGGATTTTGAACATCTCGTTCGGATACAAGGTTGGTCTTCCGACTTTTTTTTATCCGTAGGTTTTCTCCTTCAAGGAAACAAGACCGGATTTCATCCCGCAACGCAGAAATTGGGATGTTTGGAGAATTCCAGAACTCATTAAAGCTTTTTTTTTTTTTCCCAAACGTTGGGAAGGGATTCTGGGATTTATGGGGCAGGAACTTGCACAAACGGACAAGGGCATTCCCGATCGAATTAAAGAATTCCCAGGAAAAACTTGTCTAGGAAATATTCCCTCCCCTTCCTACGAGGTTGGGAAAAAAATGCCCCAGACTCCGACTCCGCGTTTCCCAATTTCCCTGCTCCGATATTTGGGAATGGGATATTCCCTGCAGAGATGAAGGGATGTCCTCACAGCAGCACCGGCCTGGGATTTAGTTATTCTTTGGGAATTCCGGACAAATTTTTTAGCACCTTAAAAAATGGGGTAAGAACTCCGTAATTTACATAATATTTGTAACACGCTCAGAATTCCAAATTGCGCCGGAGGGAAAGATAAGAAATTCCATGAAAAATACAAACTTCCCTGAATAATTGTGCCGAGTAAATTTTTTTTTAAAAATGGAGGAATTAATTTTTTTTTTTTCCCCAAGATAAAAAATAAATTTGTGGAGCCTGGGATTGTTTCGATTAAAAAAGAAACATTTTTTGTGAATGGCGCCCACTTGGGATTCGGAATTTTTTTTTTAAGGCCACCTCATCCCTGCTGCCCTTGATCCCACAATATCCCAGAATCCTGGTGGGATATTCCCACAAAGTCCCGGTGTCCTGGCTGGAGTTTCCTGCGCCTCCCTTTGTCCCTGTCCTCTTCCAGCGCCGGAATGTTGAGCGCAGAGGTGTTGGGGGGAGTTGGATCCCACCACCAACCTCTTCCCCAAGGTCATGGAATCGTTCCGGGAGCACGGCACCAGCTCTGGGGTCATTCCCTTCAAAACCATCCCCAAACCGACTTCCTTGGGATTTGATTTCTCGGTATCATTGCTTCTTTCCCCAATATATAAAGATTTACGGGGATTTTGGGATTCGAGGCAGGAAAATGCCTTTCCGGTGCTCCCCTCATCCCAAATCCTGAGCTGCGGGATTTGGTGCCACGTGGGAGAGGAGAAGGATTTCAGCAACGGGGAGACAAAGCCACTTATTCCCTTTCTCACGTAATTCCCATGTTTTCCTGAGGGGAAAACTGCTTTTTTGAGGATCCGGAGGTATTTATCAGCTGGGAATGTTCCCCTGGAGAAGGGAAGGCTCCAGGGAGAGCTCAGAGCCCCTTGCAGGGCCTGAAGGGGCTCCAGGAGAGCTGGAGAGGGACTGGGGACAAGGGATGGAGGGACAGGAGCCAGGGAATGGCTTCCCACTGCCAGAGGGCAGGGATGGGTGGGATATTGGGAAGGAATTCCTGGCTGGGAGGGTGGGGAAGGGCTGGGCTGGAATTCCCAGAGCAGCTGTGGCTGCCCCTGGATCCCTGGGAATGCCCAAGGCCAGGCTGGACACTGGGGCTTGGATCCCCCTGGGACAGTGGGAGGTGTCCCTGCCATGGCAGGGGTGAGAATGGGATGGGATGGGATTTAAGATCCTTTCCAACCCAAACCATTCCAGGATTCTAGAATTCCCCAATTCCGTGATTGTCTGCTCCAAATTCCCACTAAAAAGAAACCTGTGAGAGCCTGCAGAGCTCCTCTTCCCAAAGTCACTGCCCTTTCCCAAAGGACAATCCCCAAAGGACAATCCCCAAAGTCAATGCTCTTTCCCAAAGGACAATTCCCAAAGGACAATCCCCAAAGGACAGTTCCCAAAGGACAGTTCCTGAAGGACAATCCCCAAGGGACAATCCCCAAAGGACAATCCCCAAAGGATGATTCCCTTTCCCAAAGGACAATTCCCAAAGGGCAGTTCTCAAAGGACAATCCCCAAAGGACAATTCCCAAAGTCAATGCCCTTTCCCAAAGGACAGTCCCTAAAGGACAATTCCCGAAGGACAATCTCTAAAGGACAATTCCCAAAGGACAATCCCCAAAGGACAATTCCCGAAGGACAGTTCCCAAAGGATAATTCCCAAAGGACAATGCCCTTTCCCAAAGGACAATTCCCAAAGGACGATCCCCAAAGGACAATTCCCAAAGTCAATGCCCTTTCCCAAAGGACAATTCCCAAAGGACAATTCCCGAAGGACAATTCCCGAAGGACAATCCCCAAAGGACAATTCCCAAAGTCAATGCCCTTTCCCAAAGGACAATTCCCAAAGTCAATGCCCTTTCCCAAAGGACAATTCCCAAAGGACGATCCCCAAAGGACGATGCCTCCCAGGGTTCATCCCTCATTTGCTCTTCGCCACAAACCCAATTCCCAGCTCATTTTCGGGGACACCAATTCCCAGCACCCAGCTCCTCCCGCAGCTCCAGCCCCACCGCGGGATCCATCCGCCTACTTTGACCGAAGCCGGGTTAAACTCCGCTTCCTTCTTGGGCTCCGGTTCCGCCGGTTTCGGTGCCGGTTTGGGCTCTTCCTTCTTAGGCTCGGCTTTCTTAGGCTCGGGCTTTTTGGGAGCCATGGCTGGTTGAGGGAGGAGAGCCGGAGAGGGATGGAAAGGCAGGAAAGGGGAGCTGCTGCTGGAAGGATCCCGGCCTCGGGTGGGTTTTATCCCCTCGGGAAGTGCCGCATTGTCCCTCCCAGGCCCGTCACGTGCCACGCTCACAATGGGGCACGGCCAAAAAAGGACAAGACTGGCCCCGGCTATTTTGGATCTCGCTTGGATCCTGCCCTTGGATCCGGCATTGTTCCCCATTAACACTTCCGTGGAAAGAGATTTTGGGAGGGGGT
>VXBT01007135.1:3958-65817 GCA_013400235.1 Oriolus oriolus | reverse complement strand
ACTCACCCTTTAATAGTCCTATAAGTCCTGTACATAAGCACAGCGGAGATGAAGACTGACAGGAAGCCATTGTAGCCTGAATGAAGCCACACTGAATGCCACAGTGCTGGACATGCTGGAACTTCAGTATGCACTGGAATCCAAGGAAGCATAGTGCCACCATCGACACTGTTAATGCATTTTTCTTCCTTCCTCTGGCAGCAGAGTGCCAGCCACAGTTTGCTTTCACCTGGAGGGATGGCCAGCACACTTGGAACCAACTGCCCCAGGAGTGGAAACACAGCCCCACTATTTGCCATGACTGATCCAGACTGCACTGGAACTGGGTGAGGCTGCAGCACACCTGCAGTACATTGATGACATCATCGTGTCGTATCATTGGGGCAACACAGCAGGGGAAGTTTTTGAGAAGGGTGAGAAGATGATCCAGATCCTCTTGAAGGCTGGTTTCCTGCTCAAGAAATTCAGTTTTTAGGAGTGGAATAACAGGATGGACATTGTCAGACTCCAGTGGATGTGATCCACAAAACAGCAGCTATGTCCCCACCAACCATCAAGAAGGAAACTCAGGCTTTCCTTAGGCTCTGTGCGTTTTTTGGTGGATGCATGTTCCAGATTGCAGTCAGACTGTAATCCCTGTCTGTCATGTGACACAGAAGAAGAGTGGTTTCATGTGGAGTCCTGAACAACAGCAAGCTTTTCAACAAATTAAATGGGATTGTTCATGCAGTAGCTCTTGGGCCACATGATGTGAAAAACTGGGGAGAATTGTCCTTCTTGGAGTCTGCGGCAAAAAGTATGTGGGAAGACTGAAAGATGACCCCTGGGGTCCAAGGCCTGCTACACCCCAGCTCAAAAGGAGATACTGGCAGCTGTGGGGGTTGGAGCTGCTTCAGAAGTCCTTGGCACTGACACACAGCTGCTTCTGGCACCCTGACTGCCAATGCTGGGCTGGATGTTCAAAGGGAAAGTCCACCGATTGCAACTTGGACTAAGCAGATCAAGCTTATCACACAGAGATCTTGAATAGGAATCCCTAATCACCCAGGGATCTTGTAAGTCATCATGGACTGTTCCAAAGGTGGACATTTTGCATTATCATCATCATTGGAGTTGAAGGAAAAGGTGACAAATTCTGAGGAGGGCCCACCATATAATCAGTTATCAGAAAATTAAAATCAGTTTGCTATCTTTATGGTAGTCCCTGCCACATTGTAGGGATACATTGAAAATGGAAAATTACTGTATGGTATTCTGCCTGGCAAGCCACAGAAGTTATTGAGGGACAAGTTGGATCAAGTCAGATTGCAGAGCTCAGTACTGTCCAACTGGATTTTGGTATATCACTGAACAGGAGAAACAGCCAGTGTTCTACCTCCACACAGATTTATGGATGGTAGAAAATACTCTGTGAGGCTTGCTAGACCAATGGAAAAGGAACAATTGTCAGCACAGAGATAAACCCATCTGGGATGCTGAATTTTGATGAGATATCACTGCCCTGGTAGAGAAGTTAGCTGTCATGTAGGCTCACACCTACCAAAGTTGGGCTGCTGAAGAGCATCACAACAATGGAGAGGTGCATCAAGCTGCCAAGATCAAAGTGTCTCTGTTAGATGGGGATTGGCGACACAAGGATGAATTATTTTTGGCTTGGTGGGCCCATGATGCCTCAGGTCATCAGGGAAGAGATGCAACATACAGATGGGCTTGTGACTGAGGGGTGGACTTAACCATGGACACTACCTGCCGGGTTATCTGTAGCTCTGAAACATGCACTACAATTCAGCAGGCCAAGAGGGCAAAACCCCTCTGTATGGGGGACACTGTTTGAAATATAAATATGGAGAGACCTGGCAGACTGATTACACCACAGTCACACAAACCTGCCGAGGCAAGCACTATGTGCTTACCATGGTGGAGACAGCCACGGGATGGCTGGAGAGGTACCCTGTCCCTCATGCCATCACCTGGAACACCATCTTGGGCCTTGAAATCAAGTCCTGTTGGGGCATGGCGACCCAGAAAGAATTGAGTTGGACAAGGGGACTCATTTCAAAAATAACCTCAGGGATGCCTGGGCCAGAGAGCATGGTACTGAGTGGGTGTATCATATTCCCTGCCATGCACCAGCCTCCGGGAAAACGGAAGGATACAATGGGCTGTCAAAAACTACCTTGAAAGCAATGAATGGGGAAACCTTCAAACACTGAGATGTACATTTAACAGTAGAGGCTCTACCAGTTGAGCTGGCCCTGGCCAGTCAAAACCTCTATGTACTGTAGAAGGGGATTAAGTCCCTGTGNGGAAACACAATGTGTACCTCAAAGGGATTTGATTTTTGGGTGAGAACAGTCTGTAACACTGAATTTTATAATACTGGCTGCTGAATGACACTGCCACTGTATGCTGTAACTACAATGGGCAATGAGTATGGTCTGCTCCAGATACACCGGTTATAAGCTCCTGCTGTAGCTTACAAGCACCTGACAGCAAACCAGCCCTCCTGCCCTGGAAGACATCTAGGATGGGTAGAACCCACAGTCATGGCCTAAATGAACTCAACAGACACCTTGGAGGGACAGGCATTGACTATGGAAATTATATCTGTGCTTGTAGATAGATAGATAGAGATATTGCTGTGTATATATTTGTATACATTAGTATATATATATTTATATACATTTGTATATAGGTATATAGTTGGAAGGTGTAGGATCTGGGCATAACATAGATAGTGTAGACTAAGGGGTGGATAATCTCCTGGTTCTGGTCAAGATAAAGTTAATTTTTTGCAGTAACCATGAGGGGGCAGAGCAAGGGGCCATGTTGTCATGGCCAGGAGGATATTCTACACCAATTTACCTCGTTGCCAGGAACAGGCATAAGGGAGTCTCTGGCTTCCAAGAAAAAGGTCAGGGCTTCTGGTTGAGAAGAATAGTGCAGGATGGGGGAAGCCATTGTGCATTGTAACTTGGGGTCTGCAGTGAGCTTTTTTGCACATGCTCTTTTTTATACTTTTGTTATTAGTATTGTTAATGTTATTGTTTGTTTTCTTATCTAATTGCTGTTTCCAGTAAATTATCTTATCTCAGCCCATGATCTCTACCTTTTGTGGCTCAAATTTTCAACTCCATCCCACTGCAGCAGGAAGTGGAGGGGGAAGGAGAGCGAGAGACTGGCAGCGTGGTTTGGGAGAGTCTTGGTGGGGGCACAGAATTGGGGAGTACCAGTCCTAAGCCACAACAGGTATGTTGCGGACAAACATAGGGACGGATACTTAGAGACGTTGTGGAATCTGCATCACTGCTGAAGATGTAATATCTACTCCCTATTTGACTAGAGAGAGTCTGGGCCACCTGGTCTGGCTTACCGTGCTGCATGGAGGAAATCAGACTAGATGAGCGACAGAGGTCTGTCTTCTATCCTGAGCTACACTATGATTCTATCCGTTCAACATTTAAAGACTAAAGGAAAAAAACTGAGTATCGCTGCCCAGGATTCATTTCCTAATACAGGCCTGTAAGTTTTAGAAAGCTACTGTTCTCGTCAAGTTGCATATTAAAAATGAGATTTTGACTATGCCAACAGCCTCACTGAATATCTGCTTCAGTCTCTGACATACATGAATTTTATTTTGCTTGATTTCAAATCCACCATAACTTAGTAAACTGTGTTAACTAAAATATTTGTCAAGCAAAGTAAAAATGAGCCTGTCAGACAACTGATTTTCAAGAAGAAAAAGTATCTTCCTATTTTAGTCGCATGTCCTGTAATTAAAATGTTAAAAAAGAGATATGGAATGACTGGTCTTAACTAGACTGATTAATATTGTTTTGGGTATCCCAGAATAATCAAGTGCATTTTAAACTTAATTGTAAAATTAGAAATAAAGATGATATATATTATTCTATCAGTGCTTTCAAGGCTTCTGAACTCAAAAAGTTATAATTTTTGACAATTAGGGCTACAGCTTTGACAAGTAGTGGGGCTTTCATCTTTTACGTTACCCTTTATGGTCTGTAGTAACTCAAAACACAAGAAGCATTCCGGTCATGTGTAACTGTTATCTATCCTTTTATTTGATTATAACTATTATAATAAAAAGTAGGAATATTTGGTTTCTAAAATCTCTCTTCTTATTTAGCCTTTTTGGAGAAAACTGCTCTAACCATGCCAGGCATATTTGATATAGTTTGATATACATACTATTTTCTTCTGAATCAAACAAAGTGCTCCTGATATTTTGTCATACCTGGCTTTTCAAAAGTGGTTTTAATGCCACAGAGAATATTGAAACTACTAAAATGTTGATCTTACTGGAATAATTTTAATGATCTGCATGTGACTGTTCTGGATAATTTAAATGATCCAGTGGATAAAAAATTAATTAGTCAAACTTTTTTTGAATATTTTTTCAACCCTCTGAGAATGTTGATTTTTGTCAGACTATGGTATCTCATTACCTTCTCAATCTAAATCATTCTTATTTTGTCTTATTTCATATATTCATGAGGGAGTGGTAGGAAATATCATTTAAATTAATATTCAGTAATTTTTATTCTGCCTCAATGTCAGACTATTGACTTCCATATCATATTCATCATTAAATTAATTTCTGTATTTGAAAAAAGTAAATACAATAACAAACATTTTATTAGCTACTGCTCCATTTTTTAATTTTCATCCCAGTTATAGGGGAAAAAAAAGAGCAAGTGCAGTGTATTTTGTTGTAGAAGTATGAGGAACTGGAATTCATGAAATACTGGGTTTAGAAATAAAATGGTGGGTTTTTTGCTTTGTGAAAAATGTAGGACATTACTTAAAAGATACGATGTTGTGTTCAGGGGTTTTAGTTACCTAAAGCAAAATAACTTTGTCCACCTCAACTCTGCATATCGCGCCTTTTTTAGCTAGTTCATATTTCCACTGAAGTTAATGAGAATCCATGCTATTAGCAGAACATGCAAACTAAGGTAGCTTGACTTCTTTACTAGGATGTAATTAATTTTGGATCTGTACAGAGAAATAGCTGACTTCCCTATCCAGTGAAAAACATTGTGTATAACAATTCCCAAGTGGGTCCAAGTGCTTTAAACCAGTCTTCTTAAACAGTTCTGAACAGGTATATATTTCTAAGCTGTTACTTGTTATTTGGCATCTGAAATGCTAGTAAAAATATTCAGCATAAAATATTCAGCATAAAATTTCTTTTCTTCTGTTCATGATTTTTCAAAAGATGTGTTCATTACGTGACAAACTTCAATATCAAAATTCAGGACTGACTGTGCTCCACACAGAGATTTTTTAAAATATTGATAGAAATCTCCATTCGTGTTGGGGTTTGTAGGTGGTATTTTTATTTGTTTTTGTCCAGTTTCAGATTTTCTTGAGGACTTTTCTCTTATGTGAAATAAACACAAATTCTCAAACAGTTGACAGACATTATCCAAGGTCATGGAATTTGTGGTTTTCATGTCAACAGGTATTTTAGAGAAAACAGTCACATATGGTTTGGAAGATAAACTTAAGTTTTGCCAAAGTAGATGACCTTTTAAAAGAGGATCCAGTTAGTTGTAAGCAATATGTTTCTCAGTACCAATTTTGAAACAAAATCTTCTGATCATATCTCTGGGATTTATGCCTAATAGGGACCATGAAGCAGAATTTGAATGCCTGAATGGACTTGATTTTTATTGAATGACTGTAATTACCAGGTCGGCCTTGGGGAACATCCAGATTTCTCAACTGAGAGATGGGAAAGTTCTGGCTCAGCATCTGTGCTGGAAAGAGGGAAAATGGCAAATAAGATAGACTGTCATATGTCCCCTTGTACTGGGCCCAGAGTAGACATTTTTCCTACCTGACATTCCCCAAGTGTAGTTTAAGAAGTACTCTAATTTTAGTCTGGATAGGCAGATGCCAATTATGTCTGGTTTATTTGGAGCTGTCTTGAAGAGTTTGGTAAAGAGGAGCTCTAGAGGGAAGAGTGTAACTGAGAGTGAAGGAGTCAAAATGTAGCATTGAGAAACAAGCAAGGACTTTTCTGGGATTTCTTGAAACCAGGAAGGAGGCTGGGAAATTTTCAGCACACCAGACAGTGACAGAATCAGAGAAGAAGAAAACCAATTGAAAAAAATGGAGTTCAAGGTTATAGTAAGGTGCCAGATAAGGTTGAGGGTTGAGTTGCAAAGCCTACTCTTGAGATGATGGTGAGCTATGCCAATATACCTGTTCAGAAGTTACATATTCACATACTATATATACAGTTTCTGGTCATGTTTCTCACCTGAACTTCTGTTGCCATCGCAATATGGCCTTAAATTTTCATGGAAAAAACTTGACATCTCTTCCCAGTGCTCAACAATGGTTTGTGAACCAATGCCTTGTTCCTGCCATGCCTTGTACAGCCTCTGTTGAAGTACATACTGACAGTGAATGGAGGAGCAGTGCATGACCTCTCTCACTGTTTAAGAAAATATATACAGTTTCACTCCAAACTACTTACTGGTAGGAGAGAAAGCTATTAGGAAGTGGTTAGATTTATAGAGTTATAGATGTAGATAGATATTTTCCCTAGATATGTTAGTAAGATGGCCTAAGTATATTTGAAATTATATGAATCTGTTTATAGCATCAAAATTATTTCTCTGACAGTTTATGAAATTATGTTTGTAGAAAACTTTACTGTAATTACTGTTCACCCTTTTGGTGCAAAGCACATCTGCAGAAAACTTAATAAGAAGATAATCAAGGAAACAAAGAAAACGGAAAAGAAAATACAGTCAGTCACAGTCATTTGCTTGATAAATCCTCTTAGAAGTAATACATACAGTGTTTTAATTTGGAGTTTGTAAGCATGTGCTGTCATTTGAAATTTGTTAGCATTTGAGCGCAGCATAAATTGGCTTGGCAGTAAAGTTGTAACTGTCCCCTTTAGGCACTCTGGAGATGTACATTTTAAGCCAAGTCTACTTTGTTTGATATATTGAATTACACTGAAATATAATATATAGTGTCAATTCATTTCAATTATCGAGACAGGTACTATACATATATAAAATACTGTGTGTTATTTTCCCTGAAGGACAAAAACAGTTTCTTAGACACTCTTCCCTTACACTGTCATATGGTTTTTTGGGAAGTGGAACATACTAACAAATTAAACTTTGATTTTCTCCAAGGAGTAATGAAATCCTCTCTCAGATGATATATAAATCTGTCTTGGAAAATCATAGAATCAACCATAGAACAGTGTGGGCTGGAAGGGACCCTAAAGATCATCCAGTTTCAAACCCCTGCCATAGACAGGGACACCTTCCACTTCACCAGGTTGCTCAAAATCCTATCCAACCTGGCCTTCCAGGGATGGGGCATCCGCAGCTTCTCTGGGCAACCTGTTCCAGTGCCTCACCACTCTCACAGTGAATAAAATTCTTCCTAATATCTAATCTACCATCTTTCTGTTTAAAGTCATTCCCCCTCATGCTATCACTACACTCCCTGATAAAGAAAGCCTCCCTATCTTTCCTAATGGTCTTCACAAAGTCATCCTTTCTCCATGCTAAACAATCCCAAATCTCTCAGCCTGTCCTTACAGGAGAGGGGCTTCAGTCCTCTCATCATCTGTGTCCCCTTTCTCTGGACCCATTTGAGTAGGCCCATATCTTTCTTATGTTGGGGGCCCTGGAGTGGGATGGAGTAGTGCAGGTGGGATATCATGAGAAACAGTAGAGGGACAGAGTCATGTCTCTTGACGTCCTGATCACGCTGTGAGCTATGAAACAGCTCAGGATATGATTGGCTTTCTGTGCTGCAAGTGCACATTGCTGGGTCATACTCGATTTTGTAATCCACCACTACCCGCAAGTCCATCTTTGCAGGCCTGCTGTCAATCCACTCATGGCCTAACCTGTATCCATGTTTGGGATTACCCTGACCCAGGCGCAGGACCTTAAATTTTGCGTTGTAGAACTTTATGAGGTTTGTACAGGCCCTCTTCTCAAGTCTGTCAAGGTCCCTCTGGATAGCATCCCTTTCCTCTAGAGTATCAACCCCACCACTCTGTGATGTTGTCCACAAACTTTTGAGGGGGCACTTAATCCCACCATCCATGTCCTTCACAAATGGTGATTTTCATCAAATCAATTAAGGATGAAAATCCTTCCTCAGAAGTTTAAGAAATTTAACTGGTCAATAATTTGTCCCTAAATATGGAATGGCGTATAGCTCTATCGACTGAGTACAGGGGACAGTGGTGCATTGCTGTGCATTTTCTGTAATTTTGAGTGGATGTGGAGAAAGATAATAGTCATAAAACTTCCACATACCATAGTAAACCAAAAGTTTTTAGTCGTGCAGAGCAGGCTGATATGAATGCTTTCATTTAAGAGCACCACCCCCACCTGTTCAGTAAAGAAAACAATGTGGGTTTTTAACACGTACTAGTTAAAGAAGAGGAAGACATGCATATGCCTCAAATCAGAAACCACTGAAATGGCTTCTGCCAGCCACTTATATTTATCAGACTAATCTCTTCATGAAATTTTACTCCATTTGTCAGATTTCAAATTTACTTTCCTGCGGTGGCCTGATGATACAGTTTCGACGAACCATTGATATTGAATCTACCCAGAAATTTTCCATTTTTAATGAAACTGTGATAAATCTGACTGAAATACAATTTAATGTTAAACTCAGAACTTTTGTGTCTTCAAGATAAACCTGGTTTATTTCCTTGTTATGTCCAAACTGTATGCTGTAGAACGCTTCGAAATTACAACTCAAAGGAAATATGTCTCCTTTATTCCTCATCCCTATTACCCAGCTGAAATATGCATGTCCTTGGATAGTAAGAGATGTCTAGTTTGTCACATGACCAAGATGAAGGAAGAGCAACTATTTTTAAAATATGTTCCAAACACATACTGTATGCATGAAATTTTTCTAATATGTTTTATTGAAAAAACAATAAAGGGATGGAGGATAAAATATAAATCTTTTACCAGTTAAGTTAAGGATGCACCTAAATATCAGTTCTGACTGATTCAGAATTTATTTTTAAAAAATCTGTGTTCAACAGACAGCCTTCTTTTCCTGTAGTTGCTACAGACACTGTCATTGGCTAGGTCATAAAGAAATATTAGATCCTTGTCTCCAAAAGTTTAAGTGGACTTGCACCTCAGTTACTTTTTGAGCTTTACGGAGTGCAGTGCTGTATCCAGGAGTTTCCAGGATACAGAGACAGTTTGAACAGTGTTTCCAGTGTTCATCTCAATGCATGCCCTGTTTGCAGATAGCTAATTGCTGAAGTGTGTGTGAGAACTCATCTACAGGAGATTAAAAGCATCAGATGAAGGTCTTTACGAAAAGTTTTTAATATCTCCTCATTTTATGATAAATGAAATTATTCTTTGTGCTTATATAGACTGTAGTCTATTTAATGGGGATGGATTTCTTCTTCTTTTGCTAAGACTCATAAATTAAGCCTTAATTTCAGTTTCCTTTGTAAAGATCTTTCTGCTTTTGTTTCTAGTATGAATTGATTAGAAAGGGGCCTTTGGGGTAGCATAGAGGAAAATGTGATAAAGATTCGTGCCATCTGAGGAGCATGAAAAATATTCAGTTATATTTAACAGATTCTCTCTCATATTCTATTCTAAGATAATATTCCTTTTGGCTTTCTTAGGATGAAGAAATCTTAATATGTGATTATTCTAATGCTATTGCTTGTTGCTGTTGATTATTCTTACTTAGCTTTTGGGACATAGCAGAGTGTAAAGCTGTAGAAAAGGAAAACCAGCCAAAAATCAACAATTCTAAGCTATGATCTGAAGTCTTAGCCTATGACAATACATTATAGATAAACTCACGTTACTTTTAACTAATGCATCCAATAATCAAAATTGAGTAACAAAATTTTAAGTACCAATCCTTTTTTTCATTGATTTGTGTTGCTTATTAAGTTATGTGAGAAATTGTCTTTGAGAGGAGACATAGTTTTAGCTCACACAATTTAAAATGTAGTGAACTGAGCTCCAGAAAGTTTTCAATGTATCCTCACTAGAGTGAAGAATTCAGTTTAACTGTCATAAACACGAAGAAACATAAGAATTGCTGCTGAGATTTCTTTCTTTTTGACCTTGCAAGGCCAACAGGAAAAATACTTATTCTCAGCCCTGAAAAAGAAGGCTCATTAAATACTTATTTGGTTACAAATTTTAAGATGTTTTAATTATTGTGCCCTGGAACTACAAATGTACATTTGTCTTTAATGACTGACAAGTAAGTAAATAGCAATGATGTGCTCATAAGGTAAATACCACCAAATGTTTCTAAAGTATATTTACTTAAATGTCTGTACTGCACTGCAGGAAAGAATATGGGAAGAATTCATGTTTATTTTATTGTTATCAAATTAGGACAATTTATTTTTCCATTTTCATTAGGGGATCTCGGGCTTCTGTTAAACACACCTTCTTAATTTTAACAGAGAAATTGTTAAAATGGAGTATTAGCTGGCAGGTTTCTATTTTGTAGGAAATTCTGTTATAGTAACTAGTATTCAAGATATTCAGAAGCAATCAACTATTCTTTTCAAATTTCTTTTTCTTGTCTCATGAGTGATTGGCTGCCATAAATGCTCATGGTATTTGTACCTGAATTTGAAGAGCAGGTTTTGAAATCATAGGCATATGACTAAATGTGGTGAAAAGAGTCAATTTTATGAGATCATCCTTATATAGCACTCATAGTGCTACAGGAATAGGCAGTGTTACTGATGAGTTAGTTCCTACAGAAACCTTTAGTTACAGGAGAAACAAATTCAGTAATTAGCCACAGACTCTATATTTTCCTGAAAAGTCCCTAAATACCCTAGGAACCTGGACTAAATTTCAATGATTATGTACAATTATACAGAACTTCTTTGTTTTCTTAGAATAACTGGAGTTGCTCAAAAAATGCACAATTATAAATAAATGTCAATGTGTTCAAGTGTTCTTTGAGTTAAATACATGACAAAATCTTATATGTGCTCGACAAGTTCTTCATCTAACCTTTTGAGGTGCCTGAATATAATTTCTGTAGAATATTAAAGTAATATTTTCTTTTTGTATATCTCAGAAATGGTAGTCTGTAGAAAGGCATGATTGAATTTCTGTAACTCATTTCCTTGTCCACTTTTTTTTTTTCTTGTTATTTGCTTTGGTTTTGTTAATGCTATTGTGCCTAGGGGAATATGTGTGTAGAGAAGTAGATTCATTGTAGATGTGACCTGTTTGAAGTTGTTGTAAAGGCATGATCTTGACAAGAACACCCTCTTGTGAGAAAAGTTTGGAATATTGTACTTTGAACTGTTTAAGTGGAACTTTTATTACAGAAAACCTCCATATTGTTCGTTGTTGGTGTTGTAAAGGTTTTCAGGGAAGGGCGCTAAGGATCATCCCAGATTTTAACCACACCAGAATTAACAAAATCAATTTTAGTGCCCCAAAGTCTGAACTACTCGTATGAAGGTCATGAAACCTTGACATTTGTTCTTTAGCATTGAATTGTGAAGGGTGAAAAAGACATTGTTAAGTGTGGCCCAGCTTCTTTGTTTATTTGTGATCCTGAAGCAGTGAGATCAGAGAATAATGTTAAACTAAATGTGTGCATTACAAGAGAACATGGTGCAAGTGTAGTGACTCTTAGAGTAATTAAGAGATAACCTCAAGGATAAGTTGCTTTTGCTTTAGTCGTCTGATTATAGAAAACTTTTCAGCAAGTCTTTTTTTTCCTGTTGAATAGAGAACAAATGACAATTAAACAAATGTTATTGAAGTTCTCTCCTTCACATTTATATATCCATTTCTTATATAATCCACTTCTTATATCATTTGTATAACAAGTTTCTTAAATGGTTTAGAAATATATACTGGTGTACATTTACCTGGGTCTAAAATTTGAGTTTAAATGTACCAGCCTGATACAAATTTAGTGCAGAATTAAATCTATTTAGTTTAGTTTAATTTAGCTTTAGAAATATGAGGAATACAACAGGGATTGGTGTATAAGAAAAGTCTATATATAGTATTCTGTATTCTGAGGCAATTGAGAAAAAACAGTGATCCTTGTGAATCAATTAACTGCATTGTCTGACATAATAAGAACTTTGTCTTATGTCACAATCTTAAACTCCTTCAGGTAATAGTGACTTAGATCAAGCAACATTTTGCTGAATAAACTTCTATTCATGTCACAAGAGCAAGAGTAAAGGCAAAGGAAAAACTTTTCAGTTCTAAACCTTTCTTTTAGCAGGCTAAGCTGAGAAAGTGAGGCTATCAATTACTTTAAGAAGTGGTGTTGAATGAGCCTTTTAATAAAAAAACCCTATTTATATCTTACTTATGTAACAAAACATTATATTGTATTTTAATGTAATGATAACAACAATTAGTAGACAATATGAACCCTGGCTTTAGCAGGCTGTTTCAACTCCTGGGAATGAGAAAAAAAAAAAACCCATATATACAGGGTTCTGGTGGATTTTTTGTTTGGATAGGGGTTTTTTGGTTTGTTTCAGGTTTTGTTTTTATTATCCTTTCTGAAATGATGATATACAATCACTAGCTTTGAAGAAACTAGTAAGAAGAATTCTTTATCTACTAGATAAAATATGGATGTCTCAGCCAGGGGACCACAAACAGCACATCGATGACTACTGAGCGGTCAGCATTGTTGAAAAATATACTTAATGAAAAAATCAATCTGATATTCAGAAAAATGTGGATATACAAAAGCAAAATATTAAAGAACTTACTTGACAGAAGCTTAATCCAAACCAAGTTGGTGAAAATCATTCTCTTTAGTACTGTTTACAATAAAATTCCTCCACAAATGTAAAGATTCAAGGGCTAAAAAGCTATTTTATAAATTCTGCAGCTAGTGCTCAGTTTAGTTTGTGATATACTCTTTTTTATTATAAGATCTAATGTATTTAATGTGTCCAGCAAGAGATCACCTGTTTGTTTTTTTCCTGAAGCACACTGTGAGGTGCTTGTAAAATCTACTGTTGCTAAGAGATACTATTAAGCTTTAAGATACCAATTGTACCACTTGCCAGATACCAATGAAAGGGGAAATGTTGCATGAACTCCAACTTAATGGCAGCTTTCCAGCATTTTGATATTTATCAAATCCTGCTGAAACATTATTTTCTTATTTCTAGAAGTATTCCAATGGGTTTGACTGGGCCAAACAAATTTCTTCAATGCATTTCAGTAAAAGACATTTTCATATAATAAAATAACTTTTTCATAATAAATTCTTGTATGATCAAAAGTTTAATTTTAACTGAAAACTCTAAATTCTTCATTTTGGTTAGATTTTGTTAAAATTTCTTTGAGATGTAGCAATGTAATTGTGGTAGGATTCCAATTCAGAGACTTGTTGCTTACCAATTTTTTAAAAGTGTCTTTTGAAAATCTACTCACATTTCAGTCTTTTGGAAATAAACTTCCTCGTTCTCATGCAAAGTTATAATTTTTTTGGAAATGTAAACTAGTTTTTTCTTATTTAGTCTTGCAGAGATAGAATAATATTAAGTACCTTTGGTGTCTGAAGGACAAAGTATCTATCATTTCCGGGTCTTTTATCTTCTACATTACACAAAATTGGTTTCTTCTGGCTATTCTAATAGGCTAGGTATTCCATAGCCTCTTATTATTTAGCCATGCTCCATTTCTTAAAAAAAGAAGGTACAGAGAAATATTTTTTCTTTTTTTCTTTTCTTCTTTTTTTTTTTTTTTTTCCAGAATGGCATTTAATAGTTATTGCCTGTTTCTCAAAGAGAGGGCATTTGCTAGTGGAGCATTCTCCAAAAGTCATTTGAAATTTTGGAGTAGTGAGGCATTTGGACTGTGATCTACTATAACAAAAGGCTTTGATAGATCTGCTGAGTAATGGTTGGTCTTCCACTTTCCTTATTATTTGCTCCTGCTAAATGTATTTTTCCCTTTTGAAGTTTTCATATCTTGTGTATCTGATCTTAATAGTTTGAACAAATAAGCGAGTATTATGTTGTTGAATTGGAATTTTTCTTTTATTTTTTTAATTTTGTGTGTGTGGTGCAAGGACAAAATGCTAGAAGGGTGAAGCACACTGCTAGATTATTCATAAAAGCCACCCAGAATCAAAACAAAAAAATTGATTCTTTATCACCCTCCTGAAACAGCTGTTATATTAAGTTCTTGGAACCAGCACGACAGAATACCGTGGTCATATGCAAAACTGACTGAGAAACAGAAAAGCTGAAAAGTGCAGGAACAGGGTTTAGATTTTTTAATGGGTGATATAATGAAGTATTCACCAAAAGAACTATTATTTGATTAATTTGGAAAACTATTTATCCCTCCTAAATACTATTTATTTCTTAAATACTGTAGACACCCTACCTGTCCATTGCTTAATGCAGATGAAAACATTATGATTTTTTTTAGTAATGGAAGGAAATATAAGAACTTTACAATTCTATCTTGATGGAGAACTACCAGAATGCACCCCGTCAGCAGGGATCACAGGATCCTTTGTATGGTTGTAATGTGAACATGTAATTTGTTCCTCAGAGAAAGTGTTTTCTAATTAGGTAAAAACCAATATGCATAGTTTATATAAAAGTTTTTTTGTTACATTGATCTGGCAGATTTTTTCAGAATGGTTAAAATAAAGGTGATTATGTGCTCTGTTAGTGAATTTATCTGAAGCACATTTCTGCAAGCCTACTATGCCACAGTAATCTTCCATCTGTTCTTACACTAATGAACCATGGTTTTGTTGCTGCTATCCTTGTTGCAGTAATAATTTCAAAGGTTTGGTTTGATGGGGTTTTTTTAGTCAAATAAACACAATTCAACATTTTAGCAAGATTAAGATGTATAGAAATTGTTATTTCAGTGCTGATGGTAGAGATTTATAATCTGTACTGCATATCTTGTTTTCCTAAAACAAATCTTTAGTTTTTTTCATGAGTCAGCCATTTGGTTTTGAAAAAGATTAGTAGTCCATAATTATGACTGACAGGCTATTCATTCACCAAGTTTTTAATGGGCTTTCTAATCTCATGAACACCAATAAAAATATAAAAATAGATGTATATAAGTTTATATAGAGAACATCTACTATTCTCTGAGATATCTATATCTAATGTTATTATAATGTGGATTTGTGTTGGAAAGTGTAAACTCAAGCCACCTTGAAAAAGCAAGTAGATATACAAAGATGGATGAGAATCTGGATGGGGAAATGTCTCAGGGACATTGAATGAGAATAAGTAGGTATCATGATCAAACCTGTTCTTTTTTAGATTCAACAGCTTTTTTTTCAAAATATTGCAAGGAAAGTTTCCAGTGTGGTTCTTATTTGTTCCAAGAGCAATGAAACAAAATTCTGAATGACCACAGGAAAAGTCTGTAAGCAAGTAAATATTTTGCAACTCAACAAGAATCAGTTGAATTTGAATTAAATAATCTTAATTGTATATATTTCCACTGATGTCACTGCTAAGCTGAAAACTTGTGCTTTTTGAAAATATATTCAGTTGTTCCAAGTAGTACATTCAAAAACTAGCCAAGAATTATGCACTTTTTGAGTGAGAGAAGTGAAATTCTGTTTAATTTTGCATACGACACTTACTTTAGCATTTAGCCTTGAAGGTGGCGGACCAGTGCCAGAGATTTCTGATGATTCTTTTGAGCATACAGTTGGGGCAAAATGAAGGGAAAACTATTCTGAGGCAAAATTGAGAACTTAAATCTAAGAAAGAAGGTGAAATCTTTCTCTCGCATTTTAAAGATAAGGGGAGGATTTGGAGAAAGGAAGCAGGATTTCTGTTTGAATGGACTACCCATTCTCTAAGCTGCTATTAGCACATCACAGTTATATTACTCATATGGCTTTGTACAACTTGTATGGCTACCCTCAAATGAACTAATCTCAGCTATATCACAGTCTGGGGTGTGATAACAGTACTAGCATTATAAGCCTTATCCGTGTGTAAAAAGCACACTAAGTATTTGATGAAATAACAGTGTGTCTGTCCCTTGTGTACATTGAAATTGCTTCACAGCACCATTTATGCAAATAAGTTATACAGTTAATTTCAGTTAAAAACATTTAATTACTCTACAAAACTGACTTCAATACAACATGCCCAGGTCTTTTAAATTATAAACCAAAGTGTTCGGAGATATATTTGACACCAAATAGTTTTTCCTTTTGGAACAAAATTTAATCTCTCTGTTGGTGGCTTGGACATTGGGATTGAGGGCACCTGCAACAAGTTCGCTGATGACACAAAGCTGTGTGGTGTGGCCAGCATGCTGGAGGGCAGGGACGCCATCCAGAGGGACCTTGACAGGTGTGAGAGGTGGGCCTCTGTGAACCTCAGGAAGTGCAGCAGGACCAAGTGCTGAGTTGTTCACCTGGATCAGGGGCAGCCTGAAGCTAAAATACAGGCTGGGCTGAGAATGTATCGAAAGTGGCCCTGGGAAGAAAAATTCACAACTGCTGGTTGACGAGAAACTCAACATGACCCAGCAATGTGCACTCACTGCCCAGACAGCCAAATCTGTCCTGGGCAGCATCAAAAGCAGTGTGGCCAGCAGGAGGAGGGAAGTGATTCTACTCTTCTGCTGTGCTCTCATGAGACCCCACCTGGAGTATTAGGTCTAGCTCTGGGGCCGCCCGTAAAGGAAAGGTGTTGACCTGTTAGAGGTCCAGAGGAGGGCTACAAAGATGATCCAAGGGCTGAATCACCTCTGCTGTGTGAAAAGGCTGAGAGGAATGGGGTTGTTTTGTCTGGGAAAGAGAAGGTTCTCTGGAGATATTATTGCAACCTTTGTACATAGAAGGGACTTGCAAGAAGGCTGAAGAGGGACTTATTTTCAAGGAATTGTAGTGATAGGACAAGATTTAATGGCTTTAAACTGAAAGGTAATAGTTTTATATAAGATGCTGAGAAGAAATTCCTTGTTGTGAGGGTGGTGATGCACTGGAACAAGTTACCCAGTGAAATTGTGGCTCTCCAATTCTTGAAAATGTTCAAGGCCAGGATAGATGGGGCTTTCAGCAGCTAGGTCTAGTGAATGGCATCTCTGTCCATGGTGGAGGGAGTTGAAACAAGATGATTTTAAGGTCCTTTCCAACCCAAACCATTCCAAGATTCTGTGATTCTAAAGGTAACTTGGTTAATAAAGCCAACAAACAGGTAACTTTTCAGTCCCAGCATCTTCTCAGGTTAAGAGAGAGAATAATTTCTGACACTTTTTCATGGTTATGTGCAATTTGTATAAAAGTATGCCTAGTTTAATGCCCTCTCTCTGAGTGCGTAAATTTAAGACCTTGAATGGCCATTTTATATGATTGCAAGTTTTTTCTGTTTCAGGGTCAAAGGCACATATCTTAGTACCTTCTACAAATTGTACTTTAACTTATTAAATATTTTCCATTTAAATTCTGGTAAAAGCCATAGTTGAGCTGAAATTACAATTGCCAATACCCAACTACTCTTGATATGCTTTTGTTTCCTTTTATAATTTATTACTACTAATTTATAGCAGAAAATAAATCCTATCTAGTTATAAACTAGATAGATAAACTATAAACTATCTATCTAGTTATAAACTAACTAGTATATAAACTAGTTATATTAATTATACATTTTTTTTCTTGAGACTATAGTTACATTTGAACTTAGGTGGTATTGTAGAAATATACATCAAAAACATTAAAACCAATCTACAGGTTCTGAAGTGCTGGTAGTCTATACATATGCACTCTTCATATTGAAGCCCTTTTTATATAGTCTATAGTCAATACTTTACAGCATATGAGAACCAGAAATGTGAAGTTAATCACTGCAAAGGCAGTGGAGTGGGGTTTGGTAAACTATCAAAATGAGAAAATAATTTTTTTTAAAAATTAAAGAATTTCTAGGTTTGCTGGGAAGCCCCACAGTGGCTTGCAGATTAGGTAAAAAAAAAGAAAGCAGTCACTTGAGCAGGCAGATTGAACTTTTCCGAGTTTCAGCACTCTACATGAGACAGATAAACTGTAATTTGGGATGTTTGTTTGTTTGTTTGTTTGTTTGTTTGTTTGTTTCAGAATGGGAGAGGTATACATAACTAGAGGACAAAAAACCTGCTGGAACTTTAATTTTGGATGTATGTTAACAAAGAACTATGTATACCAGCTGGTAACTCATATAGTTTCTTACCTTCAGTGGTATTCAGATGCTCATGGCAAAAGTGAAACAGTCTGGAATTAATAGGACAAACCATAGCAATCACTTACTGTAAATCTATTTCATAATACATTTAATATAGGACAAGGTCTTTGAGTCCACAACAGAGTGCTACTGTTCACACAGGCTTTGCAAACTTGTAAAATTATTTATTCAAAATGTGTTAACCACTTATCTTTGGATCACATGTGTGATTAGCCATGCCAATTGCATGATGCTATATTCCATGATTAAATGGTGCAAGGCATTCATATGCAAGTGCAAAAATTCCAAATTCAGTGTTCATGAAATGTTCCCATAAAACTGATGAAACTATGCATCAGAAGATATTTATTAAAAAGGTTAATTTAGATCCACCAGACGAATCAAGATAGACAGGTGTCATCTTCCTAGACTCAGCAAGAAGCTTTTGTATATTACTAGGGGCAATTTAATTCTTTGCAAGGAAATTGTAACCCTTTGGAAGAAAAATGAATGGTAATGAATGAATGGCTTCATTAAAGATGCTAGTGCTATATATATTAGAGGATGTCTCTGTCCTTTGCCGTGAAATAATCACAATGAAATTCATAGGATAGACTGAAGCATATATGAAAATGAGTTTCTTTCTTAATCCTCTGAAATCTCTGAGAGTGTGCATGGAAAGTGCAAATACAGTAATAAATAATTATTGAAGAAAAAGAAGAAAAACATGTAAGACCTTGTGTCAAAGCTTTCACAATTGTTTCCTTTTCGTGGGGGAGAGAAGTCTAAAGCCACCTCCAAGAGTGTAATTGTAATACATCAGAGCTTAGTTAAAAAGCTACTATTGATTTTAGAATAAAAAATACCCAAAATTGGTGCATCAGTGATCCTTGAGAATGTGTATCTAGCATTGTCTTTTGTTGTCTACAAAGGGAATCACTTCTGGGACAAAACAGTTATAGTTGTATACTTTTCTGTAAAACAAACTCCAAATCCAACTATCTCAATATTTGTAGTTGAAAAAAAAATCTCTGTGACAGTATATTTCTATCTTTTTTTTATATTGCTTTGATTTCATCTCTTCAAGGAACTGAAATACTCTTAATGACATTTTGTGTTACTTTTGTAGCTTAGAAAGCAGACTAATATGATCAAACCTACACATTAAGTCTTTTGTCCTACCCAAAATTTCTGACATTCTGACATATATTAAGTGAAACATTTTAAAACTTTGTAAGTGGCTATTTTTACATTTATCAGTAAATTACCTGAGCTGTCTGTGATCAGCAAGGAGAAAGATTAGATATTGTTTATCTGTAAGTCTTCATGGAGATTTTTTCAGAGTAGTTTATATCATATCTGTGCATATGAAATTTAGATACCATGAGTCTGTTCATATTTTAATCCTGGATTTTACTTACATTTAAATATGATCATTTGCATTGACATGGAAACAGGATTAGAAATTTATGTTGTTCTCTTTGCTTTTGTTTACATTGATTATTTTAAATTATTATGTGTTTAGAAGGCATTTTTCAAAAGATTATTTGAAGATCTTTTCTCCTTTTTCAAAATGATCCTCTAAATTCTCTCTGGTGCAGTTTTCTGTCCTGTTTTTGCTTGCTGTTATTAGTGAATTGTGTCATCCACTATTCTATTCAAAGCAATTGCGAAATTCCAGAATGGTACCTGGCCTTTTGTGGAACAAGGTCTTTGTTCAAAATTGTTTTGCTACAGAATCAACGATGTTCAAATAACGAGAATAATATAAAAAAAATCCCATCATGTTAAAGTGGACTGAATACAAATTGAGCACCGGCATGTTTCTGATCCAGAATGTAAGGGATAGATATATTGTTATCTGCTTAGAATACATGATGTTTTCCATCACTTATTAACTGTTATATTTGTATTTTTTAATATACTATTAGTTTATTCATAGGCAAAATATTTTATCATATTTTCAAAAGGTTTCTAAAGAAGTAAAAAAAGATACACATCAATGGAGTATTTAGGATCATTTTACATAAGAAAAAAAGTAATTACACTCCTGTAAAAGTGATGAATTTTGACAGAAAAATAGTCCCTGAGTTTTTGTGATCAATTTTAAGTCATATTTATTCTGAGATGGGTGCAGATTTCTGTGTAATTTTTTTAATTTAAAAACAGATGACTATTTGAAGGATGCTGTAAAGGGAATTCACCCTCCCTTCGTCTGTCTGCTCAGTCTGACTTTGTCTGTTTCATTATAACGCCATTTTAAAGACCATGTGCTATGCAATAGATTTCTGATGATATGGCGGCTGTAAAGAAAAGAAGTAGTATGTTTTATTTTGAGTGTATTGAAGTCAATTCATTTTTACACAAAAGTACACCAAGAAACAACAAAAAGACTGGTCAAATACCAATTATTCTTTTTTGTCTAGAATTTGTTTTTATTGTAAAATGTAATCACAATGATTAGAGGGAAAAACAGCACATGAAACTTTGTGAGACTTCTTTACAGTAGAGGGAAACAGAAAAAATTCTGCTTAAGATGTTGTCCTGGTTCCAGGTAAGACAGGGTTAATTTGTCCAGTAGCTAGGATGGGGCATGGCTAGGATCCTGAGGTTATCCTATACTGCCTCATTGCTAGGCACAGGGAAAGGAACTCTCTTTCTTTGGCTGAGTGAATGTGGCTTAGGGGGCTGTCTGGTTGTCTGTTGTTGAGGGGTTTCCATGTGGATCGTTTCTTTCTTTTGTACCCTCTGTCATTAGCATCATTGCTGTTACAGGTCATTTTCTTATCTCATTGCTGTTTCCAGTAAGATAGTCTTATCTCAACCCGTGATCTTTGCCTCTTGTGCCTTCAATTCTCCTCTCGACCCCACTGCAGTGGGGGGGGAGAGGGGAAAATGAAACTGATACCAGTCTACCGTAGTAAATAAATGGTATAAGAATGTATTATGTCATTAAACAGTATACATTTGGGTTTGCATTAGCTTGAGCATGCACAGCATTTACAGGTAAAGCCTGTGCTCCAAGAAGTTTTGTAAAGTTTTGTTTTGTTAAAATTTTCAAACAGTAAAGCATGCAAGAAACTAATCATGAGCATAGTTTCAGCCATTTAAAAGGCTAGGCATAGTGCCATAGTTAATAGCACTTAACAACTAGTGAATATAAGGAAACATGGTGCAGTTAATTCATATGTTAAATTCTGTGACTTTGTTTGCAGTTCTACAGCAGAAGTATAAGCTAGATTTAAATAGAATGTGCTCATTTTCTCTAATTCATGTATCAGCAGATTTTTTGCTTGGCAGAACTAGTTCCTCACAGCTTACACATTATTCACCATTCCTGTGGAAGGCCTCTTGAAGGCTCTGCCTGGTGAAAGGAAAGACATCAGAACAGTTTGGAAGGAGGGAGAAGGGCTACTTAAGTTTAATACCAATGGAGACCAAGTGTTTGTAATTTACTTCTAAAACTCTGTCTTGCATGGAAGTTGTTGCTTAGAGAACATATTTCGTTTTGAAGGTATTTTCCCTCAGTGTTCTACAATTTGCTGCTGCATTAAATTTTCCACTCTTTCTTGATTCAAGACTTGATGTGTGACCACACATGAATGCAGTTTAGATCAGCCAAACTGCATGATCCACAGAACAGTTTGTGTTCTGAGACTGGTCATAGGATCTGATTATTCTATTTTGCGGGACCACAGCTTTTTTTTTTTCGAGAAGACAAAGTGGTGGGGCTCTTTTGTTTTGCTTTAGAAGAAGTAGGACTGAGAAGGACATTTTCTGAACACATAATTCTTGAATAGCAAGTGTGATATCAACCATATTTTTCAGGCAGATTATAATCTTATTTATCTTTCATAATTATTTTTTGATCTGTAAAATTATTGGTTAGGGGTAATTTTGCAATTTAGAAAAAAGATATACACAGTTCTTCAAGTGAATAAACAAATTCCTAGGGGCTAGCAGTTGGTGGTTGATGGATTGATCTGACCACATATTAGAGTATCTGCATTTCGAATATGTATTTTGGTATAGTATCAGACATACAATGGAAAAAGGACTGCTTTCTTCAGTCTGAACTCTAATATTTCAAACAATTTAATAGTAAGCAAGCATTATTATCTTGTATTTCTAGGTGTGTATACTAGCCAGAAAATAGAAAACATTTCAATAACAGAATTTCAAAATTTCACAGATTTAAAAAATAATCTAAAAGTATCTCTTTCTCTATTTAGGGCTTCAAAAAATAATTAGGGTGATCTGCTAATGATTTTCTAATAGCTAATTTTCTTAAGATTTTCTATGAAATCCATTAGACAAACTGATAATACCTAGACAGTAGTTACCGTTGTATATTGGTCTAATTTTTCTCAGATTTTTCTCAGACTAAATTTACTCTCTTTTTTGTGTGTTGAGAATTAAGTACTGGTACCAGGTATTCCTACCACAGTGAGTATTTCTCAAAAAGTTTTTCAGAAGTTAAAGTGGAAAGCGGATTTACAGTGACTGGATGGCTAATTCCGGCACCATGTATTTGTACAGCAGTATAATAAACAAAATATTGTATCTTATCATATCATGTTCAAGGAATTGGGTAAGAGGAAGGCAGGAGATCAGCATGGCTGAGTTGGGACCCACTGGTCAAATGAGAGAAAAAGAAGCAAACGCACAGGCAATTGAAGATAGGATGGGTGACTTGGGAAGAGCAGAGGTGAAGCTGGGTTCTGTAGGGATGGGGTAAGGAAGGCAGAGGCAAAGCTGACGTTGAACTTGGCAGAAGATGTAAAGAATAACAGGCATATTAGCCAGAAAAGGAAGTTCAAAGAAGGTGATCCCCCTGATAAACAATGCTGGAAAACTGGAAACACAGATGAAGAGAAGGTTGAATTTTTTGCTCACTCTTCAGTGGCAACCCGCTTGAGTGGATGGACAGCAGGATGGGGACTGGAGGAGCAAAATCCCTCCCGCTGAAAGTAAAGATCGGGCTTATGGCAACCTGAGGAACCTGAATGTACAGAAATCTGTGTGACCAATGAAATACATACCAGAGCCCTGCAGGAACCGGCTGATGAAGTTGCCAAGCCACTCTCCATGATATTTGAAAACTCATGACAGTCAGCTGACATCGCAGGTGACTGGAAAAGGGAAACATTGTAACCATCTTTAGAAACTGCAGAAAACAGGACTGTGGGAGCTACTTACTTGTCAGCTTCATCTCTGAAGCTGTGTTAAGGCACAAGGAGGACAGGGAGGTGAGTTGGAACAGCTAGCACAGCTTCACCAAGGGCAAGTCCTGCCTGATCAACCCAGTGGCCATCTATGAAAGAGTGACTGCATCAGTGGAGAAAGGAAGGGCTGCAGATGTTGTTTATCTGACTTCTGTAAAGATTTTGACACAGTCCCCCTCAGCATCCTTCTCTCTAAATTGGAGAGAGATGGATTTGATGAGTGAATTGTTAGATGGATAAGGGCTTGGATGGTCAATCCATGGAGTAGTGGTCAACACCGCAGAGTTCTGATGAACTGAAAAGTGTTGTATCTCAGGGGTCCATATGGAACAAATATTATTTAATATATTTGTGAAAGATATAGATGAAGGGATTGACTGCACCCTCAGCAATTTTGCAGATGACACCAAGGTGAGTGGTGCTATTAACACACCTGAAGGATGGGATGCCATCCAGAGGGACCCGGACAAACTTGAGAAGTGGGCCAATAGGAACCTCATGAGGGTCAACAAGATCAAGTGCAAGGTGCTGCGCCTGGGTCAGGGCAACCCCTGGTATCAGCATAGGCTGGGGGATGAACAGATCAGAGCAGCCCTGCCCAGAAGGACTTAGAGGTGCTGGTGGGTGAGAGGCTGGACATGACCCAGCCATGGGCACTCACAGCCCAGAGAGCCAAATGTGCCCTGGGCTGCATCCAAAGCAGCGTGGGCAGCAGGGTGAGGGAGGGGATTCTGCTCTGCTCTGGTGAGATCCCACCTGCAGGGCTGCATCCAGCTCTGGGATCCCAGCAGCAGTAATACTTGGTCGTGTTGGAACAAGTTCAGAGGAGGGCCACCAAGATCATTAGAGAGACGGAGCCCCTCTCCTAGGAGAAAAGGCTGAGAGAATTAAGATTGTTAAGCATGGGAAAGAGAAGGCTTCACAGTAACCTAATTGCAGAGTTCCAGTACCTGAAGGGAACCTACAGGTAAGGCAGAGAGGGACTTTTTACAAGGGCATGTAGTGACAGGACAGGGCAGGAATGGATTCAAACTGAAAGAAGGTAGGTTTAGCGCAGATATTAGGAGGAAGTTCTTTGCCATGAGAATGGTTAGTCACCAGAGCATGTTGCCCAGAGAGGTTGTGGATGCCCTGTTCCTGGAGGTATTGCACACAGAATTACAAGCTGGATAGAGCTCTGAGCAATCTGTTCTAGTGGGAGATGTCCCTGCCAGTGGCAAGGGGTTGGAAATGAGATTATCTTTGGAGTTGAGGTCAACAATTAATATTTGAAATGTCATATTTAAACACCATAATAGTAGAAGGCAAATAATGATGAAGTATTTTTATACTGCTGCATGTTGCATATGTCACTATTTTTGTCTCTTTGCAAAATAAACACCTGTTTTCAATGACAGGCTGGCTGTTGTGTCTCTACTGGTGATGTGAAATTTCAATTTTCTGTGCAAGGTAGTCTATAAACTTAGTAGCAATCAAATTAAATATATTTCTAAACAGAAGGATGGAAAGGTACATGATGTTCAATGAAACAGTGGTATATGACATTCAGTGTTTGCCTCTGTTTAGCACTATTGTGTTGTTCTAGTGGACTGCATGAG
The DNA here is from genome assembly GCA_013400235.1 of Oriolus oriolus. Classification (NCBI taxonomy): domain Eukaryota; kingdom Metazoa; phylum Chordata; class Aves; order Passeriformes; family Corvidae; genus Oriolus; species Oriolus oriolus. Next base: position 40,750 of record VXBT01007135.1, on the reverse strand, counting down.
ATTTTAATACAAAAGATAATTATAACAGTTGGAATGATGTTGCTGCGCTGCCCTAGACCTTTTGCCTGCATCAAAAATGAGAAGTCTGTGTACCTCCTGTAGATTAAAAGGTAGGTATTCAGAGTGAAGATTACTCAGTAATTGTGTTGTTGGCAAACTTAGCATCAGAATGTCTAACCAGGTAAAATATTCATTTATTTTTTAAGTTTGAATTGTGAATATTTTAATGTTGCTAACAATTTAAGGTATTTATGGGGCAGACTTTTTTCTTTCTTCTACAGCTATAAATATTTTCCTTTTGTGAATTATTTGTATTTAACTACATATATATATATACTTCCTTACGTATCTGTGGAAATGTGTGTGTATGTAAGCAGCTATATATATTTATCTGAGACAAGAGTAGTTTTATTAGATTAAGAATTTCTCTTTCCAGTAATAGAGGACAATATTCATGAGGAAAAATTTGTTTTTAGCAACAAGTAGTGTTTCTAGTATTATGAACTCTCATCCAAAAATAAATCTATTAATTGCATCATGAAAATCCTAAATTCAAACCCCTTTGAATAAACTGAAATAATGACAGGACCAAATTACTTCAATTTTGATGTGCTACATTGTCTTTCCTAATACCTTAATCTGTTCCTTTTTTTTTTTTTTAATTATTATTCTGTACAGGAAATTTAATTTTGCTTTGCTTTTGAAAATACAAGTAATTTTTCTACCTGAAATCCACAAATAATTATTCCTTAGAAATTCACCCTATAACAGAAAAGTTGAATATCTAGAATCTGTAATTTTTGTTTAACATGTCAGATTTAAAGTTGTGTGTTTCTTACACAAATTTTCCGGCATTTGCATGTGTCAAAATGTGAAAGATTTGCATAAAGCCTCTGAGGAAAAGACAGATCCTTGTGTATCACTTCACTTGAAAGATCAGAAGGTATTTGAAAGCACAAATTTTTGAACTAGGCAAAGCAGCCATTCTTGAGTGATAAAACAATGTTATTGACCTCTTCAGGCAGCTTCAAAATGGAGGAATGTCACCCTAATTTCCCTCTCTGGGTGCATCTTTCATATGTACAGCCCTTTCTATCACTAACCTTCAAAAAAGTCGTCATGAAACCTTTCCATTGTTCCCAAGAATAACTCCAGGTTTCATTTAGTGCTATTTTTTGTCTTTTATCTTTGTGAATCTTCTTCATCCCAAGGAGGCATCAGGTACATCTCTTGAAGTGAAATAGGCCATTAAATATCTCCCCAGGACAGAATACTTGTTCTTTATTAAGTACATAAAAAAGTCATAAAATAAAGATGTGGAAGACTACTTTTTTCTTGATAGGTCAGGGCGACCATCAAAGCAGCAGACATTGTATCTAACATCTCTCTTCCCTGGGGTGCATTCCTGAACATTCTACAAAGTCATAATGCTACAGGAGAAAGAATTCTGGCCTCATTTTGGAAATTTTGAAGACACGAAGTAGAATCATTTGGTGTTATGTGGATATTTTAACATCAAGATATACACTAACATTTTTAATCTTTTAAAGTACTTTAAATCCTTCTATTTGTACTTTTTCTAAATATACTTTAAGATACATATTTAAATCCATGTTATGCATTCTTATGCAGATGTATGGTTAATTAAATCACCTGTGACATAAAAACATTCATTTTTAAATGAAAACATATAGTAGGATTTTCAAATAATTCTTAAAATTGTTTAGACACAAAAAAAAAATATATCTGTCTGGAACAAAATTTAATAAGGTCATTACATGATATGTATACTCATGCTTTATATGATAAAAAGCTAGAAAAAGGTAGCTGTTTGATATTTGTACAGTTTCATCTCTTTGTAGTATCCTAATGGAAATTTAAACTTCTGGGTTATACCAGTAATTCTTAAACTAAAGTGTCAAAATTCTAGTTCTTAGCTAAAAAATAGCACATAATTTGGAAGGAGGCTGTAACAGTAAAAAAAGCATATACAGAACTAGGAAACTCATAGGAATGGAAATCCTCTCCTCCTTTTATGCATGGGAAATTTATGAGGGGTAGGGAGAATGGAGAAGGAGTATAGGTAGGCAAGAGGAAAGACTGGCTAAACATTGAAGAAATTATATCTACTAGAATGAAACCATGGGGCAGATGGTCGTGAAGTATATTTGATTCTACAGACTCTTAGCTAGAAATAAGAGCTCAGTATTAACTCACTACATGCATTTATTTTTAGTAAAACTAATAAGAGAAAGGGAAGGAGAAAACTTAAGGGTTTAGTTGTGTATAAATCTAGAGTACACAGTAGATGACTGAGATGACAGAACCACAGTGATAACGCAAATGGAACTATTTTCATTACATTTATCAAAGAAACCTTGGAAAGGTGGCAAGAATCTAACAGGCTGCACAGCTGCAGAAGGTGATTATATACCCATTTTCATGAAGAACCAAGCAGCCAGGAAAATACAAAACTGGCAGAGAGGAAAAGGACTTTGATAACAGAGCTGTATTTTGTTATGATACATTTTGAATGGCAATGAACCTGAGAGCAAACTTGACGGAAAAGTGTGCAGAATCCCTAAACTGAGTTGCCCTCAGGGCATACAAAATTGAATGACACATAACAGTATCTATAGTGCAATAACTACACAGTATGCTTGATGAGTGACAGGTATATTATAGACATTAATTAAGTTAACGGGAGTGGAATCTTGCCAGCCACTGAGCATTTCATATGGCCTAATAGCAACAAATCTCTCTCACTCACTTTTTAACAACAACAACAGAAAAGTTCAAGATGCATTTCTAGCTTCATCACAGGCACCAATTAGCTGTTCATGGTGTCTGTTTTTCTGCAGTTTTCAAGAACAATTGCATCATTAGAGCATTTAAAATGCAGTGTCAACAGGAAATAGAACAATAGCTGAAAGCAAAAAAAAATTTCAAACCACAGAGCCATTATATTTTGGTTTTTTTGTCCCAAGTGTGATGTGTCTTGAACAGCATTTTTCTTTTTTTCCGTTTTTTCTTCACTGCAAGGAAGAAATGGAAAATAATTTAAGGCAGAAGAAAACTAGATTTAGGAGAGCATCTGTAAGCAGCCTGAGAGGTCCATTGTAATTTTCTTACTGCTACTCAGTTGTTTGCTTCTAATATTTTTTTAAACATTAGACCCTCCTAAATTCTCTTGAGGAAACTTATGAACAGTGTAGAGTCTCACAAAAACAGTGAAGCAGCGGTTATTCTGTTCCATTTGCAGATGACTGGGACACAGCAGGAGATATCTCTTTTAGGGTGTTTGAAACACCTGAAACTATGTATTTTTTTCCAGCAACCTTATCATTGCAAAAGCCCTAAAATCCTCATTTAGTGTAGATTAATAACTCATCTCTCTCATTTTCTAGGTTATAAGAGCAGACAGTTTTGTCTAAGGCTTTAATCCAATTCTCTCATCTTCCTAGTTCAAATTCCTTTGTTCTGTATAGGGTCAAATATTATTGAACATGAAAATGGTGAATCCTCAGCAGTTCTCAGTTACATTTATGAGACAAACCTATCTTTCACTGTTGCAAATGAAAGATTCATGGGTTAAAAGGTACAAGAAATGAGACAACTATAGAGTGGCACACTGTGTCAGGTATTATCAATGTAAGGACTTTGTAAACCATCAGTTTCATCTAGACTATCATATTTAATGAGTGCTGTGGCACCTTCCTCTATTTAATCCATACATGAACACAGGCAAAAAAGTCCACCCTTTCATTACTTGAAGTATGGTAAAGATCCTTCCTCTGGTTTGGTGCTATACTGGTACATTGTGTTGTAACATTACTGAACACCTTCATTTCTTCAGTAACAAACTATAGTCAATCATTATTCCCTTATTACCTCTCCTTTCTACTTAGAAATTAAATACATTTTTTCATATCACCCTTCTGTTTCATATTTTTAAAGATGAATAATAGCAGAATCCTCTACAGGAATTCTTGTATGAGGACTGTATCAAAGAATCTCTCCTTACTCAAAAGTTCTTTAGTACCTTTGATTGCACCTGCCACCTTTTTATTCTTCTGTATTTTGTTCAGTAGTGGGGAGTACAATATTCAGTTCAGAATACAATAAAATTGTCATGCGTTTGGTCTGCCATCCCCTAACTCTGAGCTCACTTTCAAAAGCTGTTTCTAAAATTCTCCCTGTGTTATTATATACCTCATAAAATCCATGATTGTGGATGTACACTTTCATTAAATTCTCCCAGATATTTTTTGATGTATGCTGATTGAATTTCTCTAGCATTTTTTTCAGCGTCACAGATTAATGCTCATAGTGAGGACCAATATCAGATCATTTTTTCAGGCTTAATTATTTCAGTTTATTTTACCCTCTATTTGTATCATGAGCACTCTTGAATGGCTTCTCTCCACTCTCTTTCCCCAGTGCTATAAAAATACCACAGAAAAAGTTAAATCATAATACAAACACTTTCAGCTTTCTATGGCCAATCTTCTACTCTTCTGAAGCTGACCCAGTCCATACAAAATGCAATCCTTGGCCTAACTAAAGCATACCAGCACATAAAACATTTCAGATCATTACTGTATTTTTAGACCCCTGTTCAATGCAGCACTTACTGGGGAAAAGACAGAACAACATTTTAGTGCTGTCATAAGAGGATATGTAGTCCCCTCCAGTTGAAAAGCTGAGCTGCTATTCTGTCAAGAAACTAATGTAAAACACAGAGTATTTTCCAGTGAAATGTATTTTAAACATTCTGAAGATATATTTCTGCAACTGAATGTACCGAACAGTGCACAAGGCAGCATTTAAAATATAAATTTCATTTGTAGTGCAACATAGAGGCTGCTGCCCCTGTTTTCTATAATTTATTTAATCTCTCATGAGTTCTGGATTAAATTACAGTTAAATAGATCCAATGAATCTATCAGGGAAACATTATCTTCTATTTGTTGTGTTCTCTTTGGATTTCTGTGAGCTATCTATAGCATATTCCAGAGGGTGGACATGTCCTTGGGGAACAGACTGCAGGATTTTTTTGACAATTTTCCTACCATGGAAACATAAAAACCTCCCTATTCTAATCTGAATGGCATAAAACAAATGATGTACAATTGATTGTGTGTGTAGAAAATGAGTGTAGATAAGTGAGCTGGAGTCAGTTAGAAGGAAAATATTAAAACTGTAGTGGTATTATTATTATTTCATGGTTCATAATTTAATTATACATTCTCTTATATTGTGTTCTTCAAGGCAGAAATCTATTGTATTCCACTCACACTTGAAGTTTGAAATTACATACTCTTGGAAGTGTAGGACACTAAACACTAAAATGCTTAATTGCTGCAAGAATATATCATCACAAGTCATATGTGTTATCAGGGTAAGGAAATAGACTTTCTAGAGACTTGCACAAGAAAATGAAAAAGCAGTCAAAGAATAATGAGAGACTCATTAAGATGTATTGTATCCAAGAATATAGTAGATGGGAGTGTAGACATATCAGCAATTAAATTGGACTGATGGCATCTACTTAATTGTACCACTATTTGCAGTGACTGTCCGGCCAAAAACACTAATTCCTGTAGGGATTTTGATAATAAGGTTTATGGTCATGAAAAAATATTATGCACCCATGTAGGTGTTAATGATCACTTAATAAATAGTGATGAGTACTTTCAGTAGTAATTGAAAATGTAAAGGAATTACCTAAGCAGCAAATTCTGATGTGAAAAGAAGTGGATTTTGCCTTTGGTAAGGCATCTCTACATTCAAGCATTTGAAATACATAGCATATAACTGGCCAAAGGATACTGTGACCAGCAAGCATCCTTCAGTTATTCCTGTCATAAAATGATAACTATATAGTATACTTTTCAGCTGTACTTTCAGTTATACATGATATTCTATTAAAATGTAACAGGATTTGAGCTGGTTTTTTGTGGGTCTCAGGCAATAATGTGATTCAGTGAGACTAATGGTGTGACTCACCACTCTTTCAAAATATCAAGCTGTGAAATGAAAATATTAGAAGTTCACTGCAAGACAATATTCTCACAAAAGGAAAATAAATCTTCAAATGGGTTAATCTGGCCTATATATGTGATTTGCTAACAGAAAACATAGATGTGTGTGCTTCTTTCAGCTCGCATAGGGTGCTTTCCATTGCAATTCCTAGTTAATTTGTTCACTTTTACCCTTCTTAGGGTGGAAAAATGGTTTCAAAGACCTCATACAGGTTATTTGCCCATAGAGAGATACCTGATATCTTATGAATCTTCTCTACTGAAAGGACTTTCTAGAGGAGAAGTTTTCTCAACAGAAATGTTTTCTTTGCAGTTAAATTACTGGAAAAACTTAGAAACTTACCTATACTCTGCTGGCATCAGTATTTCTAATTTTCCAAGACAATTATATTCAAAGTTCACTAGTGGCTATAAATGCATGTTATATTCATGCCTGAATTCAGAGGCTTGGAAGAGGTTTTGTGTGGTTATTTTGGGTGCTTTTTTTGTTGTTTTTTTTCTCTTTTGCTTGTTTGTTTTCCCTGAGACCAACATTTCTGACCTAACACCAACATTTGTCAAGTCTGTAAAGTCCACAGACTCTGGTATTAGTTTCAAAATACTGTCAAATAGACTAATATTTAATTAGATAGCAAGAAAACGGAATTTGAGCATGTGGTATGAGTGCTGTAGCAACTATTCTTTTTCCTTACTGATGTACAGAATACAGCAGTGCAAGTGTGATTAAACTAACCAACACCATTTTTACCAAGAAAATAGATTTAGAATTTGAACATCTAAAATGTAGTTCATGTCCAGAAGTTTTGGCACTACTCATACTAAATAATTCCAGGATTTTGTCAGTTTCAGTGTGCAAAGTGGGGGAAAATTGTTTGAAAGCATGGTGTCCTCATCAATTCCGCAGTCTTCAGGGGCATTCTGGTGGTCTGCTGTTTATCACGGCTTGCATGTATTTCAGGATATGAATATATGTGAACTCATTCTGTCCGTTTGCAAAATGTTTTCTGAGGGATATTTTAATCTTATTACTAGATATTTCAGTATATTAGTAGAAAACCTGGGAAAGACTGGAAAAAACTGTAAATACATGTAGCATTTTAAAAATGAGTTGCCATGTTTGCCCTTCTCTGTAAGAGTAAGGCTTAACTTAAGGGAAAGAGTAGAAAGAGATGTGAGTTGAAGGAGTTGTTTTTGAAAAAAAAAATTAAAATTAAAAAAAGCTGAAATTAATGGATAGCCCACATGCATATTCTTTGGAGTAGCACAGTGCTCTGAGAGCTAATGAGGAGAGATTTGCACATATCCGCAAAAAGCCCTGTAACTATTCTCTTAGAGCACGCTTGCCAATTTGTTCACATTGAATGCCTAGACAAGTGAATTTTGAGCTTGTTTGCAATTCTGAATTCAGAGGCTTTTGTGTGATTATCAGCAAAGTATTAAATTTAAGAAATAAAAAATCATATCTTTTTAAACTAAGATCTGCTTTACAAATAACTCCCTTTCATTTATAATGTCCCATTTTGACAATTACATATGGACTGACATGACTGTTACTACCAGGGAAGTTCAGAATATCATTTAGGTATGGAATACTTCTCAGGTTTCTGTTATGTTCTCAAGTTTGTGTATTATAATGATAGGAATATGTATTATTTTCAGCCTTTCAAACTAATTGAACAGACTAATTTTTATTCTGTATTTCAGTACTGCTTTTGTTGACAAGTTTTAGGACAGTCACCTGGTGCTGCTCAGGATCTTCAAGTTAAGCCCAAGTGGGAAGGCATTCAAAACATTATATTATATTTTAAAGGGGACATTTCCGAGATGGAATTATGTGCAGTATACTCACCTTGGATTACTTTCCTCTTAAACTTCTTTTAATTTAAATTTTAACTCTGGTGGTATTCTATTTATGAGAACTGAGTAACTTTTTTAAAAAGAGTTTTTGATTCTAGAATTTAGAACCCCTTATTTCTAGCTATTGTGCTTAGAACTTTAACACTGTTTCTAGTGTTGCTTTGAAAGCTAGGATTTAAATGCAATTATTTTTCACAGTATTGGAGTTGGGAAGAGGTTGTACTTCAAATACAGAATCTTTATAAATATTGGTGGTGTTACAAATTACCGCCTTCAGAGTACCTGTGCAAAATATTTATTTTTCTCTGTAAACTGTATACTGTTCTTTGGAAATGAACTGTGCATTCCAGTTCCCATAGTTAAAAGGTCTGGCCTTTTTATCGTATCACTTGTTATACAAGAAGTCTCAGGCAGTGTGAATGGTTGTACTTGGTGCACTAAATTTCCTCTTCCTATTCTAAACCGGGGTGACTCTGTGGACTTGAGGTCTTGGCAAAAAAGTATAAAATTACTTTACCAGTTTTTGTTAGTACAAATCTAGATGCTTAGAACTTAGATCTTTAATGAAAGGAGGAGTTTCTAGAAGGGAAAGCAGCTGGGAAAGTGACTGATAAATTACAAAGTAAGGCCATATATAGAGGGTAGGATTTTCAGAGTCTCCAGAGCTAGTTAAGGTAGAATTTTTTAGTAGTAAGTACGGTTGAATTAAGCAATAGTAAGTGGGACCTAATGATCTATATTAAAAATAATCCCGTTTACATGTTACCCCACTCTAGTGGCATATAATTCTTATTTATGTAATCTCTGAATCTTGGAAAGATTCTGAAAAAATTGTACATTATGTAAACATCATATTTCTTCCTTTTACATAGTGTTCCAGGAAAAATAGAGTATAATTTGTTGAGAAAATAAGCACACTTTACCAAAAAGTAAAACAAAATAAATGTAAACCCTTCTTAAACTTCAGTAAGACATTTCTAGAAATAGTCCATACACATTTCATATCCAATGCACTAAGATTACATTGATCTGTTAGAAACACTGAGTTGTAGAGTCTGATAATCATTTAGGTTGGTAAAGACCCTTAAGATCTCTGAGTCCAACCATTAACTCAACACTACAGAGCCCACCACTCAACCATGTCCCTCAGTGTCATGTTAAATGTTATGTTTTCGCTGGTCTGGACTTTCATTATGTGCCAGAAACTGGTTCCTGGACCATAAATGATCATATGCTAAAAAAGCTGTTACGCAGCAAGCAAAACGCTGGAACTGAAATTCCATTGCTAGAGTAAACACAATGGAATAAAGATTTCCAAAATGTTTTCTTTTTGCCATATGTACAAGTACATTTGTACACTTTTTCTTTGTTTTATCAGAGATTAATTTAACACACTAAATCAATACAAGTCATATCAGAATGTAATGACTTGTAATGAAATGCTCACATTTAATATTCTGTGTTTTTTATTGGTTGCTTTATATGGTAGTAAAAATTTATGGTAAGAGCCCAACAGCCAAGATGGGGCCCCAAAACTGGACAATGTTTTTCTAGACTGAAATGAGCCTGTATTCTGTGAAGCTGCATCATGATTACAGTCATTCTGAAGGTGAAAACACTAGATCATGTGGTGATTGCTTTCAAAATCCTGTAGAAAATTCAACTTTTCAAAACTGCATTTCTTCAGCTTAGAACTTCGTAAGGTTCTTTATTTATGATTTAGAGAATATTTACAAACATCTGAGGGAAACACGAGGCTTGCAATATTAAAAGACACTAACAGTAGTCTTCTGTTACTCTATGTGGAATGTTTGCTGTCATTTTCATAAAAATGTGGATTATAAATTGAGTAGAATCTTAAAAGGTTTTGGATAAATACTGTAATGGAGAAAACAGTATAAATATTTGACAGACAAAAAAATTATTTAAAGATTAAATAATTTCAAAATTACCCAAGTGAAGCAATAAAAGAGCTGAAACCAAACACTTCAGATAAAGTGATGCAGAAGTATGTTTCCAGAAGGAGACAATTTTTGTTGTTGTTGTTTCCATGGTTGGTTGGTGTTTTTTAATTGTTGTTTTGGGGTTTTTTGAGGTGGAGAAGGAAGGGTTTTGATGCAATTTTTAAACAGACCTATTTAGAAGTGCTCATCTTTTGTTTCCTGTTGAAAAATAATGCAAAATCAGGGATACAAATGTTTCCTATATGTCTTTTTTATTGGGTCAGGTAAATTAGTTAGGAGGTTATTGAGTAATTCTTCTACAAAACTAAGTAATCCTGAATGAACATAGGTACCTTTTGTCTACAGAAACAATTGTTTGCAACACAGTGGTATGCCAGTAGTGTTTTATCATGTTTATTCTTCTACTTACTTCAAGGGGCTCAGGGAAAATTTGGGCGGTGAACTTAACACTGTCTCAGAAAGAGTCTGAATCTTCAGAGGAAACATGCATGGAATGGAGTCAGGAATATGTGCTGCATCCCCGAAACCGAACTGTGAAATATTTGGAGAAGAGTTGATGCACCAGGTTGGGATGAACCATCTAGGAAATAACATTTGCTGTGCAAAATGACTGTTATATCTTCAGCTACAAACAGTCTAAGTCAGTGATAAGTGTAAAATATAATACATGTCTACAGCTCTTAACTGTATATTAGCTCAGGTAACGTGTGGCATAAATCATTCCAATGACAATGTTGGCTTCAATTCAATCATAAATTCGGCTGAAATATTTTTATTATTACTGTGTTCACCTGCACAGGGGTTTCAGATGGTTGAATAGCTATGACCTGAAAATTTTAGTAACTGTTTCTTGCTAGCCTTTAAATAGAAAGCACTGTTCCCAATATGAGAAAAACACATGAACTTTTAATTACATCTTCATTTTAGAAATTAATTATGAAGATGCCCTTGCATTCAAATTGCACAATGATAATTTACTTTATTTAGGTTAAAGCACTTTTAGAATAGCTTACTTTGAAAAAAAACATTTTATTACTCTTCATGATATATTTATGCTGTGGGTTGCACATGTAACTTTTTACAGTTCAGGTTTGTTTTTTTTTTTTAACAAAAATTTTTTTCCCCTCCCTTCCCCTTTACTGAAAAAACAAATGTGATTGTTGTTGGCAAGATGAGGCACCAAATTTTGTTGTAGAATTGACACCCCACTTCCCTGAAATAGTGACTCATAAAAGTACATGGCAAATATTTACTCCCACAGAATCAATTATTCTACGTGACTGTGATTGTGTCTGCGACATGTAAAGCTCTGTTGGAGAACTGAAATGGAACAGGAATTGAATAAAGTACTCGGGAGCTGTGACAAAGTTGCATTAAGTATTTGAGTGCAGTTTCATAACTGCATTTTGTGACTAATTAAACATAGTTAGATTTTGCTTTGCCAGTTTTGTTGAATCATAAACAGCAGTTCACTAGTAGACACAATGGACCAGTTTTCAAAATTGTCTGAAGTACACATATAAAAGTACTCTTAAGAGTGAAGACTGCAATGTGTTTCCCATTATAACACCACTTTGTATTGCCATACTAAATTCCATTAGCAGATATCACCATACTTTGAAGCTACTAATGACCTGAGTCCCTTAGAGAAGAAATTGCTATTGCGGTTTCGCAACACATGAAAGAGAGAATAAATGTAACAAAAGTTATCTGCCCTCCAGTGACAGCATAGGTGTTGGAGATGTGCATAAACTTGGAAGGAAAGTATGTGATTTGAAGCACTTTTCTTTTTATTGATACATTCAGCAGCTTTCTTATCACCAGTTAGCTGGACACACCAGAGAAATTACTTATTCAAAGTTGTTTCAACTTTAGAACAAATTATCTCTACAGGTGTACTTTACCAAACTAGCAAGTTTCCCTTTCCTTACTTACTCTATTCACAGTTCTGCTAAACTTTGTAACCCTTTCAAGAAAATTGTTTCCTAGCTTTATTTCTGCCTCAGCAAGCATGGAAGCTGGTGAGCTTTCCCATCTGCATTATGTTGTATGCAGTAGGTTGTATAGAATGAACAAAGGTGGAAATAGAGTTTCCCCCCCACTGCCTTACAAAATCATTACTGAATTTAAATCAACCTTCCCAACATTGCCTCCACAATAATTTGGGTTTTTTCTGATGCTGACATGTTCAGATAGCTGTTCTGCTGAACACTGATAATGATTTCATACTTTAAAATCCATATAATAATGGCAGCATGCTTTTTTTTTTCTGTACCTTTGAGAATGCACAGTGAAATTACCACTTACCTGAAACCTTCTTCCCACTCATAACTGTGCCCTTAAAAGAGTAAAGTGGACCCCAGCCACCAACCCTGATACCGAGGCAAAATCTTCTGCAGAAGTTTTAAGGACAGTCTGGGAACCATCTATGTTTCTTATCCCCTTTTCATTCACCCAGCTAATGAAGGAAAAGGCAAGAATAGCTTTACAATTAAAAGAGATACATAAAGGGTATATAAAGAGGTATAAAAAGAAGAGGTATATAAAATACAGAACAGAGATGTAAGGAATGAGTCTGCAAGAATGGGAGAGAAGGGGAAGACAGGGCTAAAAAATCAGAAGATGGACCAGAAGAAAATGGAGTGCTACAAATACGCGATATATATCCTGTTGGATTGGCAGAAGTGGCATCCTAATTTATGAATGTTTGAGTGCAACCAAAGCACACTTTAGTGATTCAGGTTTTCATACATAGTGATTGCATGATGTACTACTTCACTGCAGCTTGTTTCTCTGATTTTTTTTTCTTCCTTAATATTCAAAGAACTTAACTTCCTGCATTCCCCAAAATATCTAATTCCTCTATATGGCAAATCTGCTTTCTAATATGCTAAGTGCAATTCTATACAGGTCTCACTGACATTGTAAGTGGATTTCTAGCTAAAATATTTTAACAGCATCAGTGGGCCCTAAATAGTGTTTTAAGCATGATCTATTTCAACTTTCTTTTTCCTGAAAATTAATATTAACCAGTTAATTGATTTGTAATGAATGATACTTCTGATTACATGGTATATGATAAGTTTTATGAGGAACTAGGAAGTCTTTTTATCATCAAGCTGTTTGAATGTTCCTCCTTACATATCAAAATGTGGAACTCCTCTACAGTTTCACCTGAAAACCAAATCAATTTGGTATAGATGCTTTTTTTTTCTCCGAACAATCTGAGTAAGGATACATGGATTCCATTAGAGAAAGCTTGTTTTAACCCAATGTTTTCCGTAAATTGCAGCATATATCTTCTGGTGTTCAGAGTGAATATCTTCAGAGAGACATTAAAAGAGGATATTGATGGATATTTCAGTCAGCAAAAAAGAGGGGGGTAAAAATTAAAGAGAATCTCTATCTGTTAATTCACAATAGAAATATTGTTTTTGCTAGGCAGTATTATATTACCGACAAAATATATATTACATCAATAGCCCTAAGATGACTTTTGTATGCTGAAAAAAATTCAGTATTTTGCTACTACATACTACATGGGTGACATATTAATTAGGGCTAAAAAGATAATTGATTTGTGGAAATGATGGAAACATAGATTTTGACAGTTTAAATTGGCATTTAATATGCTACTTTCAAGCAAATATAATAATATATGCTACTTTCAAGCTAGTTCAAGCAAATACTTGCCACTGTTGTGGATTAGAAGGGTATTAAATATTTATCATATCAGGAATAGAAATTTGGCAGCTAATAACAAAAAAAAGTGTTCACAGTGTCATATTTCCATGAAATACTAAAGGTGATCAGAAGAATAAGAACATGCTCAATTGCTTGTTTGAGACGGCTGTCATTTGACCTTATGTTTGTATGTTACACGTTTTCTCAATAAATCTAGTCAGATTTCATAAAAATACAGTCATATAAACAAGCAGCTGCATAAAACTATCACAGGATGATTATCTAACAGAATGATTAAGTGCTCTGATATGTCCAAGGAGATCTATGGTGTGCTGGAAAGGAATGGAGTTAAAAATGAAATTTGCAAATATTGTGACAGTCTGACTGTAAATCAGATAGTTACTTTCATAGCAAGTATGAGTAAGTTCTCAGGAGATGGAATTATTGGTACCAGGAAACATTATCCATTATCTTCCATGGTCATCTTTACCTTGCAGCACTCGCAAGGCCATTACTATTTTTTAAGTATCTTTTCCAATTGTATTCAGAACTTGCTTAAGGAAGTTCTTTGGACTACTTCTGTGACATTAAATTCATGTGTGATAATGAACGGTTTGGGTTCTGCATATTTGTACAATAAATCAAAGGATACTGTCGGTAATTTGGATCATTAACTCCTACAGATGGATGACTATGCAGTCAGATATGGTGCATCCAGAAGTCATTGATTTGTAGGACAATAGATGTTAGAAACAAAGAAACCCCCAAAAAATTCTATTGAATTAAGTCTAGAGGAGTCAGTGATACTATCTTAATAACTGACACTGTATGTACAAGGTGTCACTAATATGATACACAGGAGAATTTCCACAGAATAATTGGAAATATTCATTCTATACCTGAAGTAAAAGGTCTGCCTTAGACTTGGGGATACCAAGGCAGCATATTTGGAAGATCACTCAAGGGAAATTTCAGTTATATTTATTATTTTTTTCTTTAATCTCCTTACTTCATTTACATGTCTCTGTTTCTTCAAGGTATGCTTTTTTTCACTCTTACTAGGTACTTCCTGTTAATCATTCTCAGTTTTGGTCCCTTTTTCCCCCTGTACCTTCCCCTGAACGGCAGAGTACTGTTCATAATTCTTACTGGCAAGGGGAAAATTGGCTTCACAGCAGAGTTTTCCAACAGGATACTTCTTACTTCAGCATTGAAGGGGGCAGTGAGGGAGCACAGTATGCTAAACATGGGGAACTGAAGGACCAGATTAAAATTTTCAGTGCCAGTCTAGTCATCTTCACTGATGGGCCATGCAGTTATCCATGACAATATTTATTATAGGGAACTGAAGTAGCAAAAAAAGCAGTCACTTTGCAGGATTATTCACTGTTTCTGCAGATTTTAGTCCAGGTTTCTTTCTCTATGGCTTCCTATTTCCTCTGCTTAGATGTTTCTAATCTCACTTCCCAAGGGAACTTCTAAAACTGACGAATCATATTGTATGTATGGCCACCTGTTTATTATTTCCTGGCATATAGCAAATTTTAATTTCAATTCTTGTATTATTCATGAGGGAGACATTAGTTGAAGATTCATTCCTAATTTACTTTGATTTTCTCCTGAAAAACTAAGCCTGTACAGCTGTAAAGCTCCATATAGTGAAAAAAAATAGATTATTCTAGAATAAGGGATAATTTGAAATTGCATGCAATTTAAATTAATTCACAAAGGTAGCTGAGGTTTTTTCATTATTTCTCAACAACTACATGATAGAAAGAAATTCTCCAAACACACTGTTCTTTTGTTGGGCTTTACCAGCATGTATGTGGCAAATAAACTTCTCTGCTAAGTAATACGTGTTTCACCATCAACCTTTGTGAGCTTCAAAGTACTCAACTGTACAATTCATAAGGCAAAATCTGATTTTAATCTTAGTGTACATTCAATCATACCTCCCACTTGTGATACAATATCTCTGAAGTGATATGAATTTAAAATGAAATAAAAAAAGCTATTGAATTGGAAAGAATGTGATAGATCACAAAGGGTCACGAGTGTTATTAGAGTTGTAAAACTCAAAGAGCGGTGTTGGAATGCGAGATTTTTTCACCATCATCTTATTTTTTTGTTGGGTATCTAGTTTTGTGATACTTTTAAGAAGCTCCTCTCAAGAGATTCATCTGCTTCGTTATTATATATTTTCTACTTAGCTCTTGTCATATTTGTGAGCTCAGGTTTCATAATTTTTAAAATGCTTCAGTTTGTAGTTTCCCATGTTGACAAGGAAAATTATATAAAGAATGGAAGAATACAAGAGTTGAAGTGACTGTTATCTGGTTAGTTAATATAGGAAGACTCTGACACCATTCATTTTGTTACCTGAGAAAGATTTTTCTTTTCTTAAATATTTTCCATTGCATCTTCTATCGTTATGGTATGCTTAACCATAAGGATAGAAGATGCAATCAAAAATATTTAAGAAAATATGATATGCTTAACTATGAGGATAGGAAATCCTCCAAACCATAAGTAGCGTTTGGAAAAGTGTAAAATCTAGTACTATGTGCAACACAAAGTAGAGGAGAGATTTAACAGCCTTGCAGAGTCTGTGTCTTCCTGAAGTGTTTTACTACTCTTCATTTATGGCTAACATGGAATTTTACTGCTTGGCATTCTACTTTCAATCAGGCATTAAAGTTTTTTTGTTGTTAGGTTTTGGGGTGAAGAAAGGATAGAATAAAACTACAGAAATGTAATCATGGTCCCATTATCCACATTAAGACCAGATATAACAAAGGCAACTACAGTTAGGAAAAAGAAAAGAGTAACTATAAAATTGTTACTTTAATTGATTTTACATTAGCCAACTGTTGTATGTTTGCACTTACATCAGTTGTTCTGTAAGTTTCTTTGACTTGGTCTTTTTTTATTGTTTTTACTGCTGTGGGTTGGTTTTTTTTTTAGGTTTTAAGGGTTTTTTTGGGTTGGGTGTTTTTACTGATTTCTTGAGACTTTAGTCTAAGGTGTTATTAATTTGACTTAGCGTGATTTGGTGGGTAGGAGAATGATTATGATTGGTTATCAGGCTAATGTCTTTCATCTACAGCTAGCTACAGATAGGAGATTAATTCATTAATCCCAATGATTTTCCTTTGTCACATACAAAGGTGTCTTTATTAGCCCACCAGCACATCCATACAGCTGAAAATCTTCACACATTTGCTAGTTTTTATTTAAGAGTTTCCTGTTCTCTGAACTTCTTACATTACTGCATAAGAAACTCATCTGGAATTTTTTGTGTAAGAAGCAGAACACCTACTTTTCAACTTCTTTCTGTTGCCTTATGGACTTCCTTATTAGCAGCTCCTGCATGGAGATTTCTGAAATAAATTAAGTCTTTACAACAATGCATGTTTTGAATTTTCAGTGTAGATTTTGTAGAACTGTTGTTACTTCTCAGTATGTGAAAATTGCAGATTTAGCTATGTTTTTTGCTTTCCTTTGCAAAGAAGGAAAGTCAGTTACCTCCACAGATTTAATCTTTTTAATTGCTCTGTTTATCTGATTTTATGTTCGTGTCAGTCATTTTGTCAAAGACTAAGGCAAGTTAACAAGAAATACTTAACCAACAGAAAGATTTATGTTATATCAAGTGAAATGAAACAATTTCTAGGGGAAAAAAATGTGCTGGCTGAATGAATAAAGACACTATCTCTATATTTCTGGATTTTTTTTTTTCAAATTTTGACCTAATGACTAGCAAAATGATTTCAAAATACCTTAGAAGCTACAAATTTACTAATTGTCTTAGGCAGGTCTATGTACAGAAATCTATGTGGATACATCAAGACAGGTTATACTACTACGCTTTTAAAATTATGTTACTAGAGTAAGTTGGGAAGAAGTTAAAATGAGCAGTAGTAAAATGACATAAGGAACTATTTCTCAAAGGCAAAGAGGGCCCTAAAAGAGGGCATCTTTTGTTTTTTTAAATTAATTTTTTTCTGAAGCAACATAGAATTGTGTCAAACAGTAAGAGGAAATTAATATAGTGACAAAGCATTAGGCAAAAAGGAAAAAATAATTTCTGGTGAGACTGAGAATTAATGTGATGTAGATGGAAGGCTTGTGAAAGAAAGGCAATAAAATTTTTCAAGTGTTTCAAAGTGCCGTGACTAAAGAGTGAGAAGAGTATTGAGTGTTCTGCAATTACTTAAGTTTTATATGAGTAACGTGATTCAGCATCCAAAGCAAAAAATTTAGGCTCAATATTTGCAATATTTTTCTGCTTGCAAAATCTGTTAGAGGTGGGAAAATCTACTCACTGAAGATGTGGGAATATCTTCATTTCATTCATGTGATGCCACACTTGATAAAATGCTTGAAAATATAGCATAGAGAAGAAATCTGCATTGAACGAGGATGTAAGCATCTAATAAATCTTCCTATTTTTTATTCTGACCACAGAATAAAATGTTCACTGTATGAAAATATAGGGCAAGATATTCAGACTCCATTTTTCTTGATTAAAAGATTTAGCCCATTAATCATGTTAAAAGCAAATAAACTTCATTATTTCTCTGTCTGAACTTTTTTGAAATTTCACTGCAGTTTGCATCTATTGCTGAACAGGTTTTTCAAGATTTAAAGGATCTTGGTTTTCCTGTGACAGCTGCAGTCATTTTAATGCACAATGTCATGAAAGGACAGTACAATGAAAATATAAAAAGCCAAGCTTGTTGCATATGTATGGCTTGTGAGTAGCTGAAATTAAATTTTGTTGATTTGTGAAGTCTAAAATACAGTTGGGATTACATCAGATTTACCCTTCAACCATTGTAAGGAAAGAGAGATACATGCTAAATGAAACATTCTTTAAGAAATTTTGTCTCTCTACTCCCCCTTTAATGCTATTTTTTCTCAGTGTCCTACTTTTTAGCTGCAGTTTAGAGTAACTGAGCTATGACATGTAATTCGTATAAAATGTCACAAATGGTGTCATTCATTAACTTTGACAAAATTGTTGGCATTGATTTGAACAAATTGATTTGATTTTGTCCATGTGACCTCAGTAAATCAAATCAGCATTGTTTTATTAGATCCTCAAGAAATTAAATGTTTGTGATATTTTTTTGACTTTATGAATATTCATTTCTAATGTCTGAATATAAAAACTTCACGCAAGGAAAAAAGTATTTTTGTCTAATAGAAAATTTCATTAAATAAAAATCTATTTTTCTTTTCTGTATTTTCTGGTATTTGAATTTGGCAAGCTATGCTGTGAAATTTAGAGTAAAAAAGGATTTTTCAGGAAATTTATTTTATTCAAATGCCATTCTTATGGCACACATAAAATTATTTTGTGCACTTTATGTTAAAGTAGTTGGAGGAGCATTAAATGTGAAATGTATTACCAATTATTTTATTGCAATACTTTCTGCTACATAAAAAGGAGGAAAACTATTTGCTGGTTGTCTTAATTCAGTTAGGAAGCAAAGAAAAAAAGAAAGTAAAAAAGAAATTAAAAAAGAAAAAAGAAAGATGAAAGGTCAGCAAACAAAAATAGCATATGGAAATTATCTGCAGCTTTGGAATATGTCTCTGTTAAATATCAGTGCCTAGAGCTCACATCCCACAGTAAGATCTGGACATACGTGGGTGTTTGTTATATATGTTGCTATCTAACCCAAAGTTGACTTTCAAAGTGAGACAGAAATTTCACTTATTCACTTACTAGAGATCATCACAGTTATAAAGGCTTGTAATTTACAGTCAAAGCTTTTGGCTTAGTCTTTCATTCCAGAATATTTCTTTTCCTGTGTAAACTGGTGAGGAGAATGGGGTAAGGGCAAACCCAGATTATCTTTGAAGACCTTTTGCTGACCTTTTTATTCTTTCATCTGCATTGAAATCTAGCCATAAGCTGCCAAAACAATGCCATTGATAGTCTCATAGGGCAGTGCTAAATTTCAGGATAATGGAAATTAGTTCACCTAGCTGAAACTGTGAGCAAAGTAAGACTTCCATTGGACTCTTTTAGTCCAGAAGGAAAATTTACAACGTAACAGGTCAAATCTATTTTGTTAGATCCCTTAATTGCAACCATGGAAGGGAGGCCAGGATTACAAAACAGGAAAAGACACAGTCAGAAACATATTCAAGGCAAAAATGGTCAACAGAGCTAATCAGTTGGATTGGTCTGGTCCCACACTGAAGAGACGAGAAACAGCTATGTCTCCACTTTCAGAAGTGCTTTCTTACATATTCTTCCCTTCCTCAAGCTCTCCCTCCCATACTTATTCTTTCTATGTGTGAGAGTGGATTCTGGTGTTACTTACCATCTGCTCTGAGTCATTTAGTAGTTGAAGAGACATCACCACAATAAAATATTTGGTTTAACACTTTTGGATGTATTTGATCTTCTAAATGCAATAAAGCTTCTATTATGTCTGATCCACATCTTTATCTGACCACCCTCTATGTGACCGTAGCAAAAGGAGAGGCTCCTCAGTTAGTGCCTGATCAATATTTGCAGTCCATACACTTTGTAGTTCCACAGCAGCCACAGGATTTAATTAGCATTGTTAGAGGAATATCTCTGGTTATTCTATTTACAGACCTCTTGTCCATGAATTTCAAGTCTCTTTGAAAGTATTGATACTCTCTGTCTAGTTCTTAGGGCAAGAGGTTTTAGAAGTTCACTGCCTTCAGTGGCAGGAATGATGTACAGGGTGAAAGCAGGGATAAGCTTATCCATTGATATTCCAGGTGAATTGAAGTACTGAAAACCTGGAGGAGAAATGGGTTTTTTTGGATATTATACTTTTATTGCCTTCTGCACCACTAGAGCATGGTAGTTGGACCAGTGTGCTTCTTTTAAATTTCAGATCACTGCCTTTATCAGTATATACTGAACAACTGCTTTTGACTAAATGTTCATCTGTGACACCTGACAGCATTTGATCCTTTAAAAACTATAATCTGATCAGCAGCAGTAAACTCTCTATGCCAAGGCAGATACTGGTTTTCCTGACTTGGGATGAGAGAATCCATCACTTTTGTCCATAATAAATGGCGTGAAACTAAAATCTAAAAACTAAAATCTGAGGTTTTTTTCAAGGCATCTGCAAAGTATTTCTTCTTATCTACCATCTTGATTTCTTGAATGTCTGGGTACAGGACTTAATTAGTAAAGATTCCCAAAAATGTCTCCAGGCATCTATCTTCAATGAAATCTTGAAGAAATTAATGTTTTGTCTTTTTGACAAAAGGAGAGATTGCACTGACAAATGAGCGTAAATACTTTGATACTGATTTTTTTTGTCCTTTAAATTTCTAGTGGTCTATTCATTGGCATGTAAAGCTTTGAAGTGCTGAAGTATCTTAAGATGAGTTTTGTATTTTATGGAGAAAAAGTGATGTAAGAATTTTCACAAAAGCCTGGAAAGGAGGACATATATGCTTCAAGACTTTACATAGCAGTTATTGGTATTACATGTGCTCTTGATTTAAGCACTTTTTACAGTACATATCTTTTATTGGTGGTATGTAAATGTTCCTCCTTATTTAATAACATGCTGTAAAATATAGGTGTAAACCTATCTCATCAACTTTATAAAAAATGTTTTCAGTGTTTAAAGGAATGGTGAAATTGCACATAGCTTAAGCAATATAACTGCTGTCTGTGAAGACTGTATGAGCTTCACTTTAGGTTCTAAAATTGCATACAAAAGCATGCAATTGATACTCAAAAGTGATTCACTTGATTATTGGAATAGAAGGTTTATTTCTTTGCCTAATTTGCCAGCATTCTTTCTCCACTAATTTCTTGATATTTCCTCTTTTCTTTTTCTTTTCTCTCAGACTGGAAAATTAACCATAATTTCCACCAATGGCTCTGTTTATTTTGACAAAATTCTCTGTTTTCCCCTTTTATAATACAAGTGGTTTTCCTGTCTTAGGATCTAAAGAACTCTAATAGGCAAGACTGTAAAAATGACATACAAAGATTTGTTTTAGAGAATTTGTATAGAAAAGCTGTAGTATTTCACTTTTTGCATTTACATAAACATCTTTATTTTGACCTCGAGATCTTTTCAAATGTAGACATAGCATTCATGTTAATGCATATACTTTGAGAATTTTTTGCAGGTTTTACTTATCTTGTAAAACTTTTACTTTTGGTCTTCTGTCTCAGCACTGTCAAAACACAGGACCACATTTGTAGCATGAATATATCCATGTGCAGTTTCTGATCAAGGAACTCAGCAATTTGAGGAGAAAACTGGCATAAGGGTAGCATGCTCTCTTGAAGAAATCTGGATGCAGAACTCCCTTATATTACTCTCATTAAAATTTGCAGATTGCATTCTTCATTGATTTGTAGTTCTGGAAACATCACTCATGGCTGAAATTTCTTCTACAACAGATGTAAACTCTAGAGAGCACTTTTTGTATCCTCACTGTAAAAACTTGTCACAGGCTTTCTACAGCAGATTTTTTCCAGCTTCATTTTTTTCCCTTCCTTTTTCTTTTTAATATACACTTATAAATTTTCATCAATTATGTCTCAAGCTCTATGAATGTTGAATGTTTACTTTCTTTTTTTTTTTTTTTTTTTTTTTTGGTTTTGTTTTTTTTTTTTACCAATAGAGTGAAATAAATCAATATTTATTCCTGTTGAAGAGGAATATAAGTCTGGTTTGTGAGTATCTTTACAAAATGTAATCTATTGTTTAGTCAACATAGCAAAGATAACTTTCACAGAGATTGGTATGCAGAGGTAGCATAATTCTTGTTTGAAATGTAACTGTTAACAACTATGGCTATACAGCTGTCATATGAAAAACTGTTTTCTGTTTTTCAAAGATATAGCCACAGACAAAATGATATTTCAGTAACTAGTGATGAGAGTAAATCTGTTCACTCCTCTTCTTGCTAACAATATAGTGCCTGTGAGTTCAAAGATTTTTTCTTGATAGTTTCATTATTCCAAGAGATGAGAATAATGTCATCAGCAATTAATTCTTGCAAATGTCACAAGAATAAAATATATAAACTTGAAGAAAAAAAAAATCACAGATATTTTAGCTGTTTAGCTGAAATTGGAATGGTGTGAAGGAGCTGTTGAAAGGGTAAAAAGCAGCTTCACAAAGAAGATTGCCTATAAATAGAGGTTGGCCTAATTCTTACTTATTCTATAGTTGGTACTGCTTCACAAAATCAGTGGAAAAAAAGTCACTCCTTATATCATACGGGAGCTGAATTAGGAATTGTCTGCAAAAAATTGAGTCTGAACGCACAGGAGACAGCTGGTTCCACTGGACATCAGCAGGGAAAAGAATTTTTAAACACCCTTTTTTTTCAATTATTTGCTTGAAATGGGAGAATTTATTATGTATTTACTAAAAAGTAAGCTTTTTTGTTTTTATTTGAAAATATATGAACAGTACACAAACAATTTAAGGTATATGATTTATGTTTTTCAGTGAAGTTAAGATTGAACAATAGATGTTGTCTCATATAAGTGAATTTCTTTGTTTAATTTTCATATATTACAACAGAAGGAAAGAAGCTGCCCCAGCTGTGCTTTATTGTCTCCTACACTTGTTGGCAAAATAACAGAAAACTAAATATATGTATCAAGATTCATTTAATGTCCTTAAAATTCTGCTTGGCGAAACAACCTCAGGAGTTGTATTTTCCTCAGTTGCAGCTCACAAGTTAAACTCAGCTATAGATGTTCAGAACTTAAAATATATCACATTGTTCCCATTCTGTCTTTAATGGAAATGTAATGCACCACAATCTATTTTTATCTTCGAAAGATATCTCAGACAATTATTTTTGGTTTAGATGAATGTATTTGTCTTTCTGTGGCCAGTACCATAAAAAAGGGGGAAAGGCTCATTTATCTGAGTAATTAAAGGCAAAACCATTAAATTTAGTAATAGTGACATGAAATACAGTTTAATTTTATATTATTTGTATCAGATGACTGTGATGATGACAGGAAGAAAAGGTTTTCAGAAGTTATGTGTTCCAATAGGGGAGTGGCTTATTTTTTTTTGCTTTATATATACACCCAGTCTCTTTAAGGTTGGAAATAGACTGTCTTCAAGGGGCAGTTGTCTCACATTACAGCACTTAATTACTGTAATGGTACTATTTAGGTAGTTTAATAGCCACACATGACCTTATAGAATGAGAGGTATTTCACCATGGAGAACAATTACTTTGTTAGCATTAAAGAGTTTCTTATCATTCCTTGAAGAAAGGAACTTTAGACATTCATTCTTTTATCCAAATATCTCTGTTTCCCAATAATTTTCAAGCTATGCCAATTTCAGCCAAATACAGCATAAAGTTAGATTTCTCCAGCATTAACTTTCTAGAGGTTCCAATGATGTGGTGGAATAAACAGGTGAACGATTTGTAGTGCTAGTCTTCCAGAAATGTCTCCGATAGTCTCTAAGCAGAGCAGTACCTCTGGCCAAGAGAGCACATTCCTGGATCCTTCTTGCCCAGTCACTGCACACCTTGCTGTTACCCGCCTCTCTCCTTGTATGATTTAAGAAATGTGACAAGAAACTCCAGTTGTTATAGATGCTGTAGGATTGGGTACCAGATAATATTATGGTATGGTTCTGAGATGAAGATAATAACAGATGCAGCTTGTTGGGAAATAAACAGATACAAGATCAGGTTTCATTAAATCCTTTATTTAGATACATAATGCAGGCCTGGCCACTGGTGATCATTCTTTTGTTTGGGGGCTTTTTCTACAACTCACTCAAAAAATAAGCAGACTTTATTTATTTCTCATTATCCAAACTGATTATTCAAAATTTAATAGTGAAAAATTAGTACCTTAAATTATCTAGTGAATGGGGATACCATGAATAATAAGCCACGAACCATCTTTTTTATATTCATGCATTTAGGCAGTCTTGTGACCTGAGTAATAGCATGAAAAGGGTATTTGAGATTAAAGCTCTCATTTGTTTCTTTCAGAGCAGGCTTTTTTACTAAATCTTAATGTGTATTTGCAGCTTTGACAACTAGGTTTTTGTCTTTTGCAAACAACTCTGAGCTATTAACTTAATTGTGGAGGATAAGATCCCCAGCCTCTGAAATTTACTGTTACAAACAATAAGTACTAGATTTTTTCCCTTGAGAAGAGTCAAAGCTTTTTTGTCTGAAACAAAGCAAATCAGGTTAGTAATTTATTTGTCATTGTTCCACCTTTCAGTATAACTGGTTTAGGCTTTACCTAGTTATATCTTCTCTGAGCGTATTTTAATACTGATTCTGTGATTGTTTATGGATGCTGAGATCTTGCATATACAGGCATTACAAGGATTTATGACTTCAGTTTATGGTACTATTTCCAACATTGTAAAGTCTCTCCTTCATTGCATGTTGTATTTCACTCATCACTTTATGAACTAACCCTGAGATATGCTTATTTATTTTATAAAAGATGAAAAGTGGGAATGTAGCTTGCAAAAATAGGCCTTTAAAACCTGATGTGAGCATATATTAGTGAGTGCTAGAATCTTCACCAGTGTTTTAGAACTGAGAAATCTGTGAGCAATCCCACTGATTTGATTCTGAGTACTTGCAGAAAATGATCCCAGGAAAGTGCATATGTATATACTTGAACAGTGAGTTCCTGTTCAGAAAGGTATGAATATATGGAAACTTTTCTATTGTTGAAGTCCATCTTTTGGGCTAAATATTGGCAAAAACAAGAGTTGTTTTGTTAGCTCATTTGGGACTGAAGCTCTCTTCAACACTTTTTATCACACAAGTTAACACATTTGAAACCTTGTCATCTGGTTGCACTACAACCAAGTGAGAACTAGCACAACGGAGCTAATTCATTTGGATAACAGTGCATATTTTTGCTCCTGAAAATGATGCTTAGCAGCCAAGTTCTAAAAGAACCTGCATAAAGGTTATGACACTTAACAGGATCCAGATCTCTTGACTTTCCTTCCTATTATTCTGCTGGAGAAAGAGAGGCAGAAAAAGCCAGACACTTTACTGCAGAATTCTTGAAATTCAAGCAGATAATTGGAGACATACAGGAGGAAAACACTTCCAATCTTTTCTCATGCAGTCAGGTAAGTGCATCCCTGAATTCAAGATCTCAAAAGGGGGAATAATATTATTGTGCAAGCTGTAATACAAAGAACTATGCGATTTCAGCTATCATAAGAGCTTGAAGAAACGCTTTGCTCTGCTTTACGCTGCTTTTTCTTTTGACTGATTTTATGCCATCATAGGTGCCCCACTTAGTCTAAGAGCATGATTTTCTATCGCATGAAATGAAGGCTTTTTTTTTTTTTACCTATTCTAGACTGCAAAATTTAACCAGTTGTGGCTAATCAATAGCAGAGCTGTGAAGCACCCACACTGTGCAGTCATGGAGTAATTATTAGGATAATATGTATATTATGTACCTTCATCGGATCACTTTTGTCCTTGTTCTAAAGATGAATGTGTACATGCAACAGTGGAAGAGCCACTTAAATCCTTTTCCTCAGAGTCACTATAAGAGTCTGTATTTCCTGCTCCCAGAGCCTGTGGGACTGTGAAGATTAAAATGTACATGCCATGGCTGAATCAGTGCCCAGTTTTTTGTTTGGTTTTGGTTTGGGGTTTTTTTGCTTAAGAGAGAGAAATGTGAAATTGAGCTGTGGAAGGGTTATTTTTGCTTACTGCTCTCCAACTCAGTTTTGCATGCCCAAAGGAGTCAATCAAAATTTAACTTCTTGTTGTTTCTTGCAGTGAGAACATAATGTGTTTGCTAAACTTAGTTCAGGTTCTTTATTCTTATTCCCCAAATTTCTGCAAAAATATTTAGAGGTATGCTATTCCTGCTGGGCTTATCTTATGAACTGTATGTGTCTGAACCGTCAAAGTCAGGGTATTATAGATTTCATTTTTCATTTATCCATTTTCCTCAGTAGATGATGGAATGGAAGGTTTTCTACTAAAACTGTGGCTAGTATAGCCAAGGGATACTGCTATGTTACAAGCACTCATATTTTATGCAGTTTATTTAGTTTTAGTATTTTGGGAGATTTCCCTAGCTTTTTGTATTTAAGAGTTAGTGCTGCTACAAACTGGAAAAGCAGGCTATTACTTCTGCACTTAACAGATGGCTTACAAATGTCTTAGTCATATAAAAAGTGATTAGCCTTAAGGATGCTTTCTGTGAGAATTATTTGAACATATTTTACCACTCTACCACCTTTTACCACTTCTGTTGAACTTAAGAATCATACTGAGAAGTTTGTAAAAAGCTTTTCCTTCTAATAACTAATCTTAAATTGCAGATACTCTGTAATTTGTACAACAAATGACTCTCCTTTTGACTCATGGTGGTCACAGTTAAAAAACCTATATAAAGAAGGAAGATAAGTAGTCTTGTACAGGAGAAACCCTATCTTTATTTCTTTTCCTTATGACATACAGAACATTTCAGAGGGACGAAACAGACATGTTTTCTATGCATAATAATTTCTCTTTCATGATGGGAATTAAATTTTTTACACTTGAAAAATAAATTTTAAGAATACTTCAATTAAAGGAATTCTTTGTTATTTACTTCTTTTCTACCATTTCCATTATTGTAATTCATCTACAGTATTTTTAATCCTGTGTCCTATTTGGAGAATTTGGTTCTAAATAATTAATGAAACATATGGAAGCACAGCTAGAATACAATACATAGTAACCACTAATAATATTTTACATTAAGTGCAATTCTAATGTATGAATTATGAAATGTCAGATTAAATTGATGTCTTTACAATTGTTGTGTCCAAATACGATAGGCCGGGTGCTGGTTAGCAGTTTAGCAGTGGTGATTGGAACAAACTGGAATAATCAGTTATTGCAGAATATCAGCAGTTTAGGTCATTGCTACAAATTATATTAGATGTATGCACCCCCTTTAATTCCCTTTTCTGCCATTCTGGCTAAAAATATTTACCAGAATTAGGGTCAGTGAAGACTTCATGATTAAGTGCTTTGAACAGTTGAACCGCACGCAAATACCAGCAGTTTATTATATGTTTCTGTAAGAAAAATAATTTTGCTTATATGAAAAAAATCAAACAATCTCCACCCCTACAGCACCACACAGAATTATTTTAAGCTGACCCAGTTTCATGTTTGGCTAATATAACCCTGCGGGAAAACAAGGAACTAGACATATATGCACAGGTAAAAGAAAAACAGCATTTATTCAGAAATACAGGCCACATAACTCTGTGGGAGACAATGGTAGTCTAACACAGTGCAATCTGAAGATGAATATGAGAAAGTTATGGAGAAAAGATTCTTGCAAATTTTAGGTTTTTTTCATTTTTACATCAAATGATATGCTATTGTGCGGTTTTACTTCTGATACCAAGCAGCTTTCTCAATATTCAGAATTCTAGCATTGAGATGCTGAGAGATCCTTTATGACACAGTTGTTATATATATTGCAAATAGGAAAAAACTGCAAGAAGCCTTGACAGAATCTCTGTAAGGCAGTTTATATGTTTTGCAATATGGAGATCCTGTTGTTTCTGGGCTTATACCATGTACCTGTTTTCAGGGCAGGTTGACCATTTTTCACAAAACATTTTTATCTTTGTACATTGCTGAATCATTAAAGCAACCCCTGTGCTAGGCAATGCACCTGCAACAATATTTGGCGGTCAGCCAGCCTTCTAATTTTGCAGGAGGTACAAGCCTCCTGTGATGTGATTCACTCTGTAGTGAGTGACATTACACTATCTCAGCATCTGTAAGGTGATTATCACAGACATATTATCCCTTACGTGTTTTATGGAATAAAATAACAAGATCAATGTCAGTGCCAGAATGAAAAGAGAACATGTTCACAGTACTGTTTCTTAGTTATATTACTGCATCTTAGTGCCTCTTCCTGAAAAGTTGAAAAAAATGCAAGTTCACCTGATTTGGCAATTGTACAAATGTCAGCAAGCAATTGACCTTTGTCTGACCTCGTCTGCAAAATATGACCTGTGAGCAAATCTCTTCTCTTACTTAACTATTTTATGATGGAATTCATACTTTAACTTGAAGCAAAAAGTTTAGGATTTTTTGCATGTATGGCATGAAGACCCTACTTGCTTTGTTATTTATGTAGCAATTTTAATAGACTTAGTAGGGGCAGAATAATAGCATACTGGTAGGTGATCAGTGTACTGTTTTGTTTAAAAAGTTCCATCCAATTTCAGCTATTGCACTTACCCTGAGTTTTACATGATCTTCAGATCACTTCCACTGCAAGTAACACACTGACTTACATCATAGATATATTTTCTTTTTCATATCTTGATCTAGAATAAAGAATTCTCCAGTGAAGTAACTTGTCTCAGGGTTACAAGAGCAGAAGACATGAGACAAATATATTTTTTTTACTTTTAACTCTTTAGGCATTTTTTCCTTATTTCCTTTTTCTTTTTTTTCTCTTTTCAAATGAGATCTAAGTTATCCTGAAAGAAAAGCAGTCTATTAGAAGGATACATACTAATAACATATTGGCTGAAAATAAATTTCAGGCAAAACTTTTTGTTCTTTTATCTAAATTTAGGTCAGAACTTGAAAATATGCTGACTCAGAGCAGCCAAATACCAAACAGAGTGATCAAAGGAAATCCATACAGATTCTTCTTTTTATAACCAGTTAATTAGAATTTCCTTACCTTGACTGGGCTTTTTTTATTGCCTGGTGCTCATGAACCAATCTTTTAGGTTTCTCAACGTAGTCTTTATCACTTGTTTTGTAAGAGCATATGTATTTCAATATGTTCTTACATGTATTCATTTATGCTAGATGTTTCATAAATGCTAGTTCTGTTTTAAGCATTACTAATGTGTGCTATATTTATTTAGGAAAACAGGTAGCTATTGTGTTTAACCAATTTTAACATTATGCAAAGTAGAAAATGAAGTTATGTTGAGGTCATACTTCTGTCACTCTAACTTGCTACTTGGCAAACTTGTATTTCTTAAGAATTTTATTCAATTGCTGAGATACTTTCAGGTGAAACTCAGCATTCAAGTAGGAAAGCCTTTGTAAAAATAATTTTTGAAAACAACTTCTAGAATTGCAGTTTAGTAAATAAACAGTGATGAAAGCTGAAAGACAGCTTACCAGTCAATGGGAAAATCTTTGGGTTGATGAAGACTAATTCTTCCTTATGCCTAGCTCAGCCCCTCTGATGCTTTCACTTTGTTTTTATCCTGAGCTAAATGAGCATGCCAAGATCAGCTGGTGTTGCTGCATAGAAGTATTTGGCAAGGAAATAAATGTTTTAACTTGATTTCTCTCCGTGTGGCAAAAACTGTTTGTCCTACAGAACATCTGCAGAGGAAGCTTGAGCATAAGTGGCTAGAAACAATTGTTTAGTTGGGTTTTCTGTGAAGTCATCAGTAACTTTTGAAGACTTATGCATTTTGCTAGATGACTATTTCTTTTCAAATATAATCTATATAGAATAGGCCAAACTACTAGAACTCTTCTGGAAGGGTAATTCCAGCTCTGTTTGCCACTTGTAAATCACTGTCTTGATACAGCCATTCTTAATTTTTTCCCCAAAATAATATGTTCTGAATGGTATAATTTTGTTTGGTTTTTTCCTATTAGGTTTTAGAAGAGTGAAACAATCTCCCCTGAGTACAGATACATATGTTAAGAAATATGCTAAGAAAATTGTACTTTAGGGTTTCTCCAAATAAAACAGTAGTTTAAATGGCAGAGGCACAGGGATGAAAACATTTGTCTCTAAAAGTCTAGAAGAAAAGCAGATATAATGCAACACATGCTTGATACAGAGTTACAAATTTCTTTTATATTGATACAGTCATGCTCAACATTTTCACTGCCTTAGCTACTACCTTCAGACATCCAACATGGTGCAGGCAGTGTGAAAAAACACTGCTGTATAAAGAATTTATTGCACATATTGTTTTCTCAGATCAAAAAATCTAGACAGGATTTTCATATAAAAGAGATTATGTTTTGTGTGTACAGACTGTCTAACTTTCTAATAATAATTTGAAAGTAGACTTATTTTCTGTGATGGAATAATTACTGTGGGATATCAGGCCAACAGTTCTGTTTTAGCCTATATGGCTTGTATTAAGATTTTATATACACTTTTAATGAAACAGGGAAAAAAGGTTTGCAATTCGTAAACCTAATTAGTTAAGATCAAAGATTTTCCTTTTCATATATTTATACTGATTGTAATTTTAATTTTCCATAACCATAATATTTTCATTAAAGCCCTAGAATAATACAAAAATACTATTTTCAATATGTTGTTTTCTTTTCTTAGAACTTTAATGAATTTTATATTTTTTCAAGGACCTTTCTTACAGGAATTCGGAAAGTAACCACTCTCTGTCAAAGTATTTACATATGCACACATGATTAGAGAAAAATTTTTTGCTTTCAGAGATCAGTTACTTGAGGGAATATTTTATAGATTAGTAATAAAGTTATAAGATTTTTAGATTTAAATAATAAATATAGCTAGGGGACTGACTGTTCCTAATTAACCATTCCTTTTTTTCAACAATGATTTTGAGGACCAAGACAAAAACTTTTTTCTAATTTATTTTTTTACACACTGATGAAAAAGGATTGAAACTTCTAGCATGTTTGCATCCAAAATATACTTTACCTTTATTCCTATCAATATAAATAAACTGTATGTATTTTGAATAGTCTTTTGATACATTTTTTGTACATATCTTGAGTAACACTTAAAAAAAAATTGTTTTTTTTCACTTACAGACAAATACAATCTGTTAAAAGCAACAGAGTTTTTTTGACAGTCATTCTGATAAAATGGGGGAGGGGAGCCAAGTAAAACAGAAGGAGAGAGAGCTATATACTTCACTATATAGCTCTATTTTTCCATTATTTTAGATTTTACTGGAACAACACAAGTGCAATTCACTACATTTTGCCTTTTTAAGGTATACATGACCAAAGATTTTTAGTGATATACCAATGATGCTTTCTAGTGTAAATCGAAAAATAGTCTTCTCCATATAGTAGTAATATGTTTACACTCTTTTCTGGTGGGTAAAGTAACTAAGCGTATTTCAAACCATAGAGATAAAGATCTGGACCTCTGATGGTAATATTCTTTTTTAAAAAATGTTAACCAGTATATGAATTTCACAGTATTTTAGCAGCTGAATTATATGAGACACTGAATCTCTGAATTTGTTCTCTGTCCTTTAGAATTCTTTTTTCTTGGATCTTTTAAAAAAAAAATAACAGTCTCAGAGGATCTTGTATTTTTAAAACAGGTAAACCAAACTGTAAGTGTATATTCAATATATATCCCAACCATGTATTGTCAATATTTTCAGCTAGTATTAAAGTTTTATTGTTTGAGTCATTATCAGCAGATTTTCAATTTTAATGTACTTCAGATTAGTTTGAATTCAACAAAAAATAAAGGTTGCGTATTTCATGGCAATTATGCCTTCTGTGTAGCATATTAGGATATATGTGTACATAAAGAATATTGGAACTTTTCTTCACTAAAATGCTTTGTTTCTAGTTCATTTGTACTCAAGATTTAGGTAGTATTTCCCTTTCTTATCATGCTCAGGAACTGTGTGGCAATTTTATGTAAGTATACTTTTAGTTTCTAGATGCTTTCATCTAGGTGGCAAAGACTGACATGGGCCTCTCCAGAGTGCACCCTTTCACCTTTCTAGTGAAATATTCAGTAATATAGACTATCTAAAGTGATCCTTTCATCACTCTGAAAGTCCACAGATAAAACATTTAATATGGATTTTTAATTTGCATTTTGGGTGGGCTGATAGTGCAGCAAATTAGAATTCACCTTTAGCACTGCGTACTACAAAACCAGAGGTGGTTCTATGCTTACTCAGCAAGCTATAAACAATAAACAGGGAAAAAAAGATATTAAACTCTTGGGAAGTTTTTCTTTCTTCTTGTGTATTATACCATACAGATAAAAAGAGGAATAGCATATCTGCCCCATATGCAGAGGTATGATGAAGCTTTCTCGTGCATGTTTATGGTCTCTATCTTCATACAGATGAAAACAGTTTGTTAGCTTTATAGAGCATTAAGTTGAAAAGAACAGAGAGTAAGAAAAAGTGACCCCAAAAAAATTTTTAAAAACACCCCCATTTTATTATACTTCTGTATAAACCTGCACTTGATTTGCGCCTTAAGATTCAGGTTTCCAAGAAGATAGAGTATGACAGAAGGAGGTTCAGACTCAGAAAGCATGAGAAATATGCTTCAATTCATGAAATAACCTCTGTATGTTGTTTTGGAGAGGAGTTAATTTACTAAAGATATGACAGATCTGTGAAAAATTATTATTGACTCTGGGAGTGTAGACAGTGATCACACATGAAACTCACAAGTAGGTCATTTTTAAAACTAAATCTAACTCCTTCACACAATAGGGAGGTCATGTGTAGAGCTCCATATCACAGACTGTAGTGGATACAGAACATTTGCATGGTGTAAATGGCATGTTAAAATGGGACAGACAGGTTATTTTAAAAATTAAGAAGATATAAGAATTGTTAACATTTAGATACCAGTAACTAATACTAATTAAAGAACCCAATGTTATGTTTAATTTTATAGACCGGATAATACTTCCAGAAAATAATTACAAACTAACTGAGTTTCTGAGGAATAATTACTCTCTCAGTCTTGAAAGTTATGTGGAATAACAACTCCATTGACACCCATATTTTCACAAGAATGAAAAAGTGAACTCCATGCACTTTCTGTGCATTGCGTTAGCCCATTCCTACATAAACTGTGGCAAATTGGTTTGCTAATTCTTTTATATAAGAGCCCTAATTAGCTCAGAGTTAGTATAGAGGAGTAATGTCTCTTTGATATTGGCCTCTATCATATCTACCTGGAAAATAAAGGAATTTATGTGCCAAAGGTAGTAATTCACTTAAACTCATCTTTATTTGCAAAGACAGGTTGCTGCCATGTAGAAAGAAGTGTGAATACTTATACAGTAATTCTATTTTATCCCCAGACTTTACCAAAGGGTATGAGCTCTGCTATGCTAGCCCTTGATATATGGTCTATGAATATAGTACAGGAATTAGCAGATGGAAGTCAGCTCAAGACATTTTGTATTACCTGTCATAGATGCTTGGATGTTTGTAAGTGTTTACAAAGCATTGGTTCTCCTTTCATCTGATGATGTTCTTGGGGAGACACTGGATCAGGCTAAATGCAAGTTGAAATTATGATTTCAGAAACAAGGCATATGTCTAGAGAGCATTACAGTGCTACTTCTCCTCAGCTTTTGGTACAAAGCCTCTGTTTCATTACAAATATATACAATAATACACTTTGATTCTTTGAAGTGACAAAATGTTTTTATAGTTTCTGTCAGTGCAAAGCAATTTGCATTGTTCTATATCATTATGCTCAGTCCAAGCCTGTGTTTTGGATTTTTTGTCAACTCTTTTACAGATTTTGGGTTTTGGAAAGAAACACTTAAGAAAGATTGATTCTCAGAGTACTCATAGAAAGAGAGGAAAGTGAATACTTTCTTCTCTAGAAGACAAAAAGGGCATGTTTACTAAGTCAAAAGTCAAGTACAGGATCATCCTTACTATATATCCCACTCTCTGTTGTTGCTAAGAAAACAGAGCGGAATTTAATTCCTCATTGGCGTATGTGTCTGTCTGTGCTTGGTAAGGAAACAGGGAAAAAAAAAGAGGATATAAGAAATTAGAAGATGTTGGCTGAACTTCTGAAACTGAAGCATATGATGTAGAGGAAGAGAAAGGCGTAGCTATGCAGAAACAAAATAGGAAAACTAAGCAACCAACACCTAGGAGAGCTTTCGCATATCCCTTTCTCCTCTGCATTAGAGAAGGGAAGGTGGAGAAAAGTGATTAAAAAACTGGTCTGCTCTCGCACCACAAAAACCCTAGAGGAATTATCTGGAATTAAGGGACCTATCTAAATATTGGAGGTTGGGAGAACCATTGCTTGAAAAAAAAAGGGATAACTTTTTATAATCTGCATCCTTGCTTTTGTGAATGCGCTGCTGTTCTGAGTTTACACCCAGTGTGAAAAAATATATTAAAAACATCTGGTCTGTAATTTCCGATTTGTAATGAGTAGCTCCTAATGTTATTATAAGGGATTTCCTTCTCCTCCCCTTTGTCCGTGAACATTTTATTATCTGCAGCATGGGGTCTCTACTTATTCTGATGTATACATGCAGTTACAATTAATGTTAATAGTGATTCCCAGGGTGGAGTAGAAAAAAATACACCACACAAATTTAGGTTCTGTTACTTCAGATCCATATATTGAGGTGATAGAGTCTAGTCATTTCCATGATATTTCAAATTTACAGATTACAAATGCTACAATATGTTGATATCTTTGTTTTGAGGGCTATTTTTTTAGTGCAGATTCTACTAGTTTCACTGCCTGTGTAATTCCTAGCAACCCTCAATTTTTTTTTCTCAAAATTTTCTAGCAACCTGTACAAAAATACATTCTCACTATTCCCTGTCCTTTATGGGCTAGGAAGCCCAAATTCAGCCTAGGAGGCAGTGGGTAGTAAATTATTAAGGCGTGACATAATTATTTATGCCTGACTTGAAATTTTCTCTGCTTGTGACTTTGAATAGGAGGAAATAAGAGAGAAAAAAAATATTTTTGAAACAATAAACAAATAAGCATTTAGTAGGAAATAAATTTTGACTAAAACCCAGCAAACTGCTTCATTACTAAGAAATTACATCTTTGAAAAGATGGAAATGTAAACATTCTTAAATTTATACCTCCTTAATTTCCATCATTTTCCCTAAGGGAATCAAAAATTTAGTAAACTCTATACTCATTAATATCTTTTTCTTATCTTCAAACAGAAGCAGTGAACAGTCCTGAGTAAAGAGATAGAAAAATTCATTGCAGATCCACAGGTTGCTCCACTAAAATAAGGGTGTCAAAATAGTGAAGAAAAGAGAAAGGATTAATCACTGGGAATTGTTTGTCCAGCTCCCAGTGATTAATCCTGTCATCCTGTCTTTAAAGTGGATTATCTGTACAAAGCATTGTTGCAGTGCTGACATACTACATCGTCTAAACCTGTAAATAACAGAGAATTTTATGCTAATAAACTTTCTTGTGTCAGTTTGTGCTTCTGCATCAACAGTAGGCACCAGGAATAAGAAAATTGAAGCCATTTGGTAAAACCTTGAGTGAAAGCAGAAAATTTGTTTATTCCCTCTTATATTCCTTTAGACCTTGACTATCTATGTTTTTGTTTTGTTTAAAGAAAAAAGTCAATTGGAAATATTAACAAGCAATAAAAATAAAGCAAGCCTGCTCAGAAGAGTGAGAGGCATTTAATTGTTTTGCAGATTTTCATTCCTTTATGTTTGTTTACTTTTTTTTCCTCCCTAGAGAGGTAAGCTCTGTATATTTACCTAGAATAATATACAATATTCCAGTTCTTGTTTACTGAATTAGACAAATAGCAATTATTGCAGAGTTTGTAGTTCTACTGAGGTAGGAAGTTACCCCATTATTAAAACTTTTGGATCTCTCATCTAATATTGCCAGTAGGTGTGTGACCAATGGCACCTTAAGTATCTGAGGTTCCACACTGACTATTTCATTGTTTGAAAGTACCAATGTTAGTCCCTAAATTAGCAAACTCAGCTAATGGAATGAGCTAAACAGCAATGATTTCAGATAAAATAGTGCAGTGCACAACATTCTGCTGTTTTTTCACAAAAGACTAGTATATTGACTACCTTTACATTTAACTTGTATCTTTCTGAGATACGTCAAGACTTGTAGTTGAAAGAGGTTATTAAAAAACCAAAGTATATTAGTTTTAGTGTTTAGCTTTAGCAGGGAAAATTATTTAGCTCTTAATCTTACTCCAAACACTGAAAGTTTAAATAATCCACTTTTAAGCTCATTTTATTTCATTACTCTGTTTGTTTACAGGCTTTTCCATGTTATTAGTTTTGGAGAATATCATCAAACAATAATGAACTTCTGAGTGAAAGACTATATTTGGACTGTTGCTACAATTCTCACCATATCCTCCACTGAAGCATAAATTCTTAATTTACTTCCCTTTTCTATCAATGGATAAGTCACTTTTTTTTTTTTTTTTCTTTCTCTTTTAATAA
>VXBT01007134.1:0-15716 GCA_013400235.1 Oriolus oriolus | reverse complement strand
TGTCTGAACCAGTCCTGAACAAAGTCTGCCTCCAGTATTCTCAAGGTAGAGCTTTTGCTGACACCCTTCCTTACTTCATCAAGAATTGAAAACTATCATCTGTTCCCAGGACAGCCTCCAAATACCACATCTCCCACAGCCCTTCTCTGTTTGTAAACAGCAGGTCTGGCAGGGCATGCCCTGCTAGACTCCCTGACCAGCTGTGTTACCAGCTGAAGTTACCTTCCACACTCTCCAGGAACCTCCTGGAATGCCTCCTGTCCACCGTGTTGTGTATCCAGCAGGCATTTGGCAANAATGCCTCCTGTCCACCGTGTTGTGTATCCAGCAGGCATTTGGCAAGTTAAAATCTCTCACAAGAACAAGGGCTAGAGGTCATGAAATGATAGAATATGATAGAATATTTCACTTCATCATGACTGGGTGGTCTGTAACAGACTCCCAGCAGGATCTCTGCCTTGCTGGCCATCCCTCTGATTGTCACCCACGGGCACTCAGCCTTATCCCCACTGTCCCTGAGCTCTGTACAGCGGAAACCCTCCCCAGTGCACAGAGCCACCCCACTGCCTCTCCTTCCTCACCTGTACCTTCTGAAGAGCTTGTAGCAATCCACTGCAGCACCCCAGTCATCCCACCACATGTCCATGTTGATAACTACATCACAGCTTCCTGCTGCCTCCTATTCGTTACCTGTGCTGGGTGCATTGGTGCGCTTCAGCTGGGTTGTCAATGTCACCCACAACACCAGCATTCCTCCATGCAGGCTCATCTTGAGCGAGCCTGGTCTTATTCCCTTTCCCCTTCAAACCTAGTTTAAAGCCCTCTCAATTAGCCCTGCTAACTTAGGAACCCCAGAGATGCAGAAGAATTTTGCAGACAGCACTGATCCTACAGTGTGCTATTCTCCTATGAAATACGTGTCCTTTGAGGATTATTACTGAAATAATCTCTTTTCCCCACCTTTTCCTGCTCCTGCCCTGGCTTTCATTTCAAGTGGTTCATCTGGAAATTAGTCCATTTTGCTGAGATGTTGATATTTTTGCAGTGAAACAAGCTTGATCTGACAAAAAAAATTGTCTGTTGCCCTTTCGGCTGTCTGTGGAAGGGTCATAGTAGAATCTCAATGTGTTCTCTGCAGTTCAGACAGCCTGTCTTAATCTTTCTCAGAAGGCAGGAGTCCAAGAAAGGAGCAAAGGAAGATCATTCTCTATGTTTCATCAATCCCTAGACTGGAGACAGTATATCTCTTATTTACGGTTATCTTTCTCTTGATAGCTGCATTTCGAAGAATTGAAATTTGTTGGGGAGGAGGAAGAATTTTAAACACAGTTTTCAGACATGGAAGGAAGAAATGGAAATTACGTACCTATTCTAAGCCATTTTCCCTCAGGTGGTGTGGCAGCAATGCAAAGTCACACATTGCAAGGACACATCATTACATCCACAGCACACCATGACAAGGTAACAATTGATTTCATCTCTCTGTTCAAAATTATTTTCCTTATGGTGCATAAAATAGCACATTAGCAATCCACTTGCAGAGTTCTAACCTAGACAGCATCAGTGAGGGTGTCTGCACAGCCTTCTGTTCTGCTCTGTGGCTTGCTGAACAGCAGTGTATTTAAGCAGCCTGAGTGGCGGAGCAAAAGGCACCATGTCCTGCACTCTGATCCTGACCCTGACATCCCTGAGCTATACTGAAGCCCTAGGGACAACTCCTAGGCCTAGATTTCCAAAAGGGCTCTCCAGACTTTGTCACTCATAGAACTTCAAGAGAATGATGACTGAGTACCATTACTTTTTAGTGACTCTTTGACTTTTAAAAATTATCAGCAAAGTGAGCCATTGTCCATATAAATAACCAGAAGTTGAAAGTCTTATTGATGTCTTTAAGCAGAATTCTCTGTATTTTAATTAGAATTCTCTGTATTTTAGGCTCTGAGTCTTTAAGCAGAATTCACTGTCTCTGTCCCTTCTTTTGATCTCTGTTGCAGATGGAACCAGATGGTATCATTCTCACCTTTAACCTCTCTGTTGAATGTAAAAAGATGTTATCAGGTGTATTAAGCAGATGTTGGTCAATGTTTTCAGAGAGCTTTTGTATTTTATGACCTGTTTTGCAATTGTCTGAAAGATGTGGTGCTAAGTTACAGATCACATCTTCCTTGGCACTCAACCTGGAGTTCTGTGCATACTGAACTGAACATTGCTCAAAACTGAGTAGGGGCACCTCCCCAAACCAGAGACCACCAGAGGCCCCCTAAGAGGCCCACACAGGTGCAGTAACTCATGTTTCATAAAATGGCACAAGCTAAAAAATTATGCAAAATGTAGGTGCAACAATGTGCAAGATGGGTGGGTTTACATAAATGTCAATGTATAAATTCTCCTGCTTTTTACTCCTTGACATGTGTGATCTGTGGAAAACTTCCACCTTGCACTCTGCACAGAATAAACAATATCTCCTTTCTAAGACACTTTGTCTGTATTTAGGGAGTTCCCAAAATCAGCAGCACTATAGGACATTCAGAAGAGATAACAGAAGAACTTAAGACTGTTTTCATCCATATAGTAGAATACTTCCAGCACTAAGCTGAGGGCCACAAGCAACACAACATGGATATTTCTTGAATTTCAGGGCTGTCTAAGTGAGAGATTAATTTCCAAGAGTGCACTGTTGCAGCCACTAAGTGCACATCAGAAGAAAAGAAGCAGTGATCTGTTCATTTGTTTGTTTTGTGATCTCTTCTTTTGCCACACCTCCAGTCACCCTGCAGAGGTGTTTCCGAGAGTGCTGACTGGCAGGTGTGTTCCTTTGAAAATCCAGACATGCTGGTGTCATCAAGTAATCCATATGCCAAAATGGAATAATTTTTTAGCTACGGTTCCAAATGCTCATCACGTCCCAAGAGCTACGGGTTTCTTCTTCTTTCACTAGGACATGAGAAATATGGGAAACATCTAGGATGTCTAAGGATGTGCTGAAATTAACTTGGGATATTAGACTGGGATATTATATAGTAGCCAATGAGTTCCCTAGTCAATGACATCTACTTAGAGAGTTCATAGTAGATTTCATCACTTACCTTATGTCCTTAATAAGAGGTAAGAACTGATGGGTTCCTTCATTCTTTCACTCACATTTTTTTCTTTTTTCCTCCATAAGTGAAAGGTATATTTTTATGATGCTATAAATATCTTGTTTCTATTACACTTTGCATAAAATACTGATCTGTGTATGGGGATATGCCTATTCTATACCCTGTCTGTTTGGAGGAATATATAGGTCCAAAGATTCAATTAAGTACCAGGGAATTATATAAGAAAACTGAATCTAGATGAGTAAAATTTCAATGATGGATTAGTCAGAAAGCATGGTTTTTAATTACTGGATAGAATGACAACACCTCTCAGAAGTATCCTAGATAAACATTCACTCAGGCAACAAAACAAGGTTGTACTCCTCTCTGCATCTGCTTGGAACTATATCAAAAAACATCCAAAAACATTAGCAATTTGTGATCCTTCATTTAGGAGTTAGCTTCAAATCTAAGATGTAACAAAGCCAGGCTTTTGATTGTGTAGCATTATCACCACTTCTGAAATTTTGCAGTCAGATTCCAAACATTTCATCTTTTACATTTGCAGACAGAAACTGAGCACTTGGAAGGGTCTGCAATGCATGGGGCTGTGTTTGATCTTCTCTCCAGATCCCAGCAATGTCTATTTTTAATGTCTTTCTAGTGGAAGAGATTTTTAATAATGGTATTCAAGACTACATTATCTTTTCCGCTCATCGCTGGTGCTGTTTTTAGATTACAAAAATATTTTTCCAGGGCACTTCTATACATTTTTCCAGTCTTTAATCTTATGAGGTTTTTTCTATAGTTTAACTTTTAGTTCCTCTGCTTGCTTGATGCCTTGTACGGCCCAGAGAATGCAAAATATGATGTAGGTGCTTTCTTTT
This sequence comes from Oriolus oriolus, assembly GCA_013400235.1. NCBI lineage: Eukaryota > Metazoa > Chordata > Aves > Passeriformes > Corvidae > Oriolus > Oriolus oriolus. The sequence continues at coordinate 11,749 of VXBT01007134.1, read as the reverse complement.
TCACAGTGCTACCTGTGAACTCTGATCACTTTTTCTTAGCTGTTTGGCTATCATTTCCCTTGGAACTGACATTCATTTTGTTACCTAGCTGTTAGTTTAGTGTTTCACTGCTCTGAACATACCAAGTACTTAAGGTGCCCGTTAACAAATAAAACTATTTTTAACATTCAAGCTGAGTATGAGAATACTGCATGACCAAATATGATATGGGGTAGAGAGACTGGAGACACCTTCCACACCTTCATTTACACTTCCTGCACAGGCTATGCATTGTATCAGGTTTAAGAACCTCTCTCTCTGTTCTAAGGCTATAGCATAATTAGGCCTTGAGTAATTTTTATCTGGATTTCATCCTAAAACTTTGAAGTAATATTATATCAGGAGGGTACAATGAATACGGAGGTTATCAACAAACTCTAACTCACATGTTTTTTGTAATTAGGTACTCAACATACCGTGATTTTATTAGGTATTCTTGACATATGCTCTCACTTTTATTCAAATTCCCACCTTTAAATCTTTGGCAGAGCAAAAGGAGAAAGGACAATGATACAATGGATGACAGTTATACGTCCTTCCAATGGATAGCTAGTGAATTCCTAAATTAAAGCTGAACTAGTTAGTCAAGATCTTTGTTTCCTCCCTGCTCTTGTCTAAAACCAAATTCTGTGACAGCATTTCTTTCCTCCTCAGAATTCATTGGGTTCCTACCACTTACACTCTGTAGCTAGGTGGGAAAAGACCAACTCAGCCTCTAACTTCAGGCTGTACTTCAAGCCAGAAATGGATGACCATGCATAGAAAGTAAAGAGCTCTAGACCACATCTTAAGAATGTTCTTGAATCCCATTATAAAAAAATAAAACAACCATAAAGGTAGAACCCAAGGTATTTATACAGATTTCCATGTGAAAGTGCAGAATACTCATAGACTGAGCTGAGCACTTGAACACAAGTCAACATTATTTACTGACGAAAATTGCATGCATGAGGATAATAAAGTTGTCCTTAATTCTTGATTAGAAAAAATTTCTCTCAAGGTCTTCTATGCTTTCTCATTTAGTACCTTCCAGAAAAAAAAGACAGTAACAACTGCAGGTTTCAATTTCTTATCCAGGTAGAAAACAGCAATGTTCCAGCTCTCTGTTACAGTAAAAGAACAGCAAATACACCCTTTTTCATTTTTTTCTCTCTACAAATCCACAGAAATGCCTGTCTTGCCACAAGACCTACTGTAGAAGACAACTGAAGCCTCAAGTTCTGCCTCCATATTTGAGACTTGATTTCCAGGAGCTGGAAGCAACACCACTGAATCTCTCAGTAAAACTTGGCAGGTCCTCCAAACAAAGGTTGTGAAGGAAGCCTAGGAAATGTGGCTTTGCCTTGAGATACTCAACCCTCAGTCAAGGGAACTTTAAGAATGTCCCACTTTCTCTGCAGAACACGAAAACTGCCAGTATAACAACATTTAAGTCTAGTGAAAAACAACTGTTGTACATATTTGTCCCCTGTCTTCCAGTGAAGGCCTGAAGATGTTGTAAAGTCAGTAAAACAGTGGATTACTTCAAAAGTGACATGTATGAGAGCTACTACATCAAATGTGTCTGGTTTTCAAACATTCTGTCATCTTTGCAAAGTTCTGTTCAAAACTCCATTAGTTTGGAGCCCTAACAGGAGTAGATCATCACTACTAATGGTATAAACCCTCTCAGATTTAAACCAGTGTGGGCATTGACCCTGTGTTAAAGCAGTAGCACCACAGGAACTCTGCCTATGCCTAAGGTTCTAAGTGAGCCAGGGACAAATGAAGAATCCTCTACTTACTGCAGCCCGTTCAGCAGTATACAAAAATGTTGGAAAGTTGGAATACTTTGATTTCTGGCTGTCATTTGCTCTTGCTTTAAACAGGCATGTGTTTTCAGTGCTCCAGGCAGCCTAAAGCTTACTGACAACCCTCCTTCAATATGGTAAACTTTGTAAACATGTGCTTTGGCCCTGTTGTAAGTGTGTAAGGCTTAAGGACACTGCTAAGTTTAAGTTCAGTTTTTACATTTGAGAGTGTTCTGCTGAGTTCTGGCCTACAAGAGCCATGGCATGTGGTCTTACTGACTACGGTGATTATTTTGGGGGAGGAAATTCTTACTGCATACAGAAAATTCGTTGTAGTAAAGCAGGATTGATTTCACCCTTTGAAGTAGTAGCATAGCAATTTAACAACAATTATTTTCAAATAGTCCAGTAGTTCCAGTAAAGGAAAAAATAGTTCTTCTTGTAGTTTTGTAATGAGAAAAAGCCTGTTTACCTCCCAATACAGGAAAGATCAAAAAAGTGCTATAAAAATGATTCTGTAATATTAGCCTTTTAAAATCACTAGAATTTCTTTAAGATCAAGCTGTGACCACTGGAATCTCTTTGTTTTCAGATCTTCTTCTGTTGCTAAGCTCCAAGTCTGTACAAGCAGACTTTTACTTCAATTAAAAGTACAGCATTAATAAATCAGTTTCTGCTCACTCCTCAAGCCATTGACTGTCACTGATCTACACAGTGCAGCACATATTTAACGAAAATGTTACTAGCTTTAAAAACCACTCTCTCCACACTGAAATAATGCCGAGGTTGGACACAATATTAGTATTTATGTCTGTAAACATACAGAAATACACACGTATAATTAATGGCTTTGGCTCACTTGCAATGGTGGAATGATTCTAACTCATTATAAAGACTACTACAATACCTTAGAGGGTGAGTTCTGTGTCTCATCCATAGAAGGTTGCATGGATCATAACAGCACATCTCCCTTTTTGTGAGTTACACACCTGAACCACCAACACCTCAGGAATACAGTATATACAGTACCTACTGTACTTCCAGCCTGAAAATGCATATTAAGGAGTGAGCAATTTTCTCAACTATAATGAAAAGTCATCACATTATGCCACTCCTTAGATACCAGCACAGAAACATGCTCCAGCTGCCCTTGCCCTCTGCTTTTATAGGCCATTTTACTGGCATGCACTCCACAATTCTGCTTTAGAATCAGCAATAACATTATCAAGTACATCAGCACCGCATGAGCTGAAACTCTGAGCTCTGGGGCACTTAAAACTGATCACAACTTACCTTAAACAGGCTGCGATTCTGCTTTCTCTTGTTGCAAAGCTCTGTCTCCCATTAGACTTGTGCTCTTCTCTCCAGAGGTAAGAGAGTTTTTCCAGTGATGTGACCAACTCTCCTATTTTGGTGGCAGATCTTTTTTTTTGAGGTCAAGGATACCTGGACATCAGTGCCTTGTACTGAAGGGTGTTTTTTATTATGGTTTTGTTATCTTTAGAGATGTATAAACCCTAATTTAAGAACCCTGCAGCTCACAAGAGGAAACAGCTAGATGGGTCTTAAGGTGTGCACGATCCATTTCCTGGTAGCATCTCTTCAATCCCATGTGATTTCCTGTGCTTTTCATCCTACAGTGTATTTTCATACGTCTTTCTGAAGTCAGAGGTCAAGTGAAATCTCATATTTGATGCATTCTGAGACTCAGAGAGGTGTAAATCCCATCAAGGTTGTGGGTGTTTAGTACTGCAGCTGGAGAGAAGACTCTTGGCCTTCTCTATGGCCAAGCTGTCAAGCTGGAGGAGTGCAGAGAAGGCAGCAACAAAATGTTGGGATCAAGAGTGATTTTATTACTGTCTGTGCTCTTTTTCAAACTAGGTTTTCAAAATAAGAGCTTGAACCAAGGCGCATTGTGCGTGTAAACTCATCTAAGCTTTGTTAATCCTTCATACACAAAAGAATCTTGCTTGAAACCATCAGATATGTATTGAGCTTTTAAAGAGTAGGATTAATTCCACCATGTCAAGCAACTATGATGTACTCAAAACAGATGGAAAATAACTGAAAACTAGCACTTATCCAGATCAAGAGAGTAAATATTTTTCTTTGTCACAGAAGTCAATGTGAGTGCACAAACAGATCATGTGTGTTTTCTAGAGGTAAAATAGCATTGAAGTGAATAGAAGGATTTTGTTCAATGCAAACAGAAGGAACTACAAACTACAGGCAGAATGGTGACATAATATCTGTTATAAAAACAAATTTGTTATGCTTCATTTACACAATGTTCTACTTTCAAATGGAAACTCAGCAAAACATAAATGTAAAAACTGAACTTAAGCTTAGCTGTGTTCTTAGGCATTACACACTCACAGAGGGCTAAACCATGTGTTTACAAAATTTACCAAATTGAAGGACTCTATTTTTCTGCCCAAGAGAGCTCTCTCTGTAGCAGGGTTGCTGTTCATATGTTAAGACAAATCTCTTCATGTATTAAGACAGACCAACATTTCAGAGTGTTAATGTGGCAGGCTATGTGGCAGCAGCTCATTTATTTGTCCTGTCAGACTTAGATGTATCAGCCAAATTGGTGGCTTTAGTCAAAAACCTCCTCAGAGGTCTCAGGTGAATTCTATGAACAGAGATCATATAGCAAAACACTACTCCTCTGGCTGGAATATTAAACCAGGCAAGTGAAATAAAAAGAGCTGATGTTCCACTCTTAGGTCCACTGAAATGTTTTTAAGGTGTTATGACCTTTTTAAAATTTAAAGTGGCCTGATTTTTTCTTCATTTTTAAAGCAGAATGATTGTTTTCTCTTAAATATTAAAGTATAGGTCTGTAATAGATACTTTTATGTATCCAGATATATTAATACAACTAATTTATATCGATATGTACAAAGTTCCATAATTTGGAAGCATGGTCAATCTTCAGGGACAGTCAGTTTTCCAATTTCCAAAGTTTTCCATACTTTAGAACTTAAACCATAATTAATAAATCTTGCTTTCCTGGCTGTAGGCCCTTCTGATTCAATGTGAGCAGTTCGGTGAAATAAGCAGGGTTTGACCCAATGGTATGATCTACTGGTATTAGTAGGATAGTAGATTAGTAAGGATACAATGATGATACAAAATACAAATCAGGGATATTGAATTTGGTGTGGTAAGAAAGAAAATAGAATGCAATGCTGTGTGTTCAGGGTTTCAAATAGCATTGCTAATTTGTTGAAAACAAGCAGGCTGAAGTCCTGTAGATAAGCATCTACACTAGGCTAGTGGCTTTATTCATTTTACCCACATATAGCAAATAATTCTGTTGATATGAACAGTTGGGCTTCCATTCACTAAACCAGATTTCCAGATGACATGAAGGGAAATCAGCATTCATTCCCTACAGAGCCATTTTCTCTTTGTTTGAAATCTATCCAGTTGCAGAGGTGTGTGTGTATGTGGGTGGATGGGTGTGTGGGTGTGTTTGAGGAGGTTTGCTCCCTCTAAAATCCCCAAACAAAAATACAAATTAACAGAATCACCACTCCACACCAGGACTGACACCTGCCTGCAGTACAATAAGCATCTCAATTTCTTATCAACAAAGTTAGATTCTCCATTTCTTTCTCTTAGGAGCCCTACAGGTTTGTTAGATACATTGAGGAGTGCATGTTTAACTGAAAGTAAAGCAGGAAGAGGTGATGTATTGCATCTTTTTCATTCTCTATAATATTAACCCCCAGGTTTATTGCAAGGAAGAAAGATGTCCTGAATCCACTGGGCAGGATTTGTGTTTTATGCCTCTAGGCAAATGCAAAATGGCTTCTTTAGACGTACACTTTCCTATTTATATTTTCAGAGCTGGGTTTTACTTTTTGTTTTTTGAGTGTGTTTTATACAGACACCTCTGCCTGAGAAAGAAAGAATCACAGGAGAAACACTCCTGCCTCAGAACTTGCATGCCACTCAGAGAGCACAGGAAGGAAGGAAGGAAGGAAGGAAGATTCTTCTTTACTATATATTTATTGAGAAACAGAGGTGTCCTGCAGTAATGGCTGCTCCTTTTCTGCTTCCCTAGCTTCTGGCAACATAACTTCCAGAGGACTTGAGCTACTAGTGGCTGATGCCCATCTGTGGCTGTTCAGTAGCAGCTGCAGAGGTGACTCAGAGAGAGTTAGTATATCTGTATTTGCTCCCAGATAGATATCTGCTAGGCAGACCTGAGACTGGCAAAGCTCTGTGGCTAAGACACCAGTCCTCCCACTCCTCTGCTCTCAGGCTTTGCACAATGAGCCGGACAGAGATGAATGAAAAGCAGGCTGAAGTCCCACAGAGAAGCATTTATGATTGGCAAGGAAGGGTTTATGTTGCAAAGGGGAAGATTATTCTTTTCGTCCCAGAAAGTGCCATATGTCAAAACTGGTAATATCAAATGTGGAAGCACTCTGTAAACATCCCTGGAGAGGTGAATGACTTTAGAAAACTGGAAAAAACCGCAGTGTTCCTACTGGAAACATCTCCATACCTACCTCTGAATCTGTGTGCTGGATAGATATAGCAGCACTAAATTAATCCAGAACCAGTAACAAGAATAGGAAGGCCCATGCTAAGACACTAAATGTGCTTAGGCTGAACCCGTCATTGAGCTAAGACTCTGTTTCAGCATAAGTTATTTAAGAGGCATGGAATAGACACATTTTGATAATCCTCCTTAGATTTAAGCTTTCCCAGCAGTGCCAATATATGCTTTTGATTGGGGTAAAATGTAGGTGATCCCCATTTTCGTGAAACAAGAGTGACATTTATGTTATATGTCTTTAAGATAAGTTTCATGATTTGCTGGTTAAGATCTCAGTTCTACAAAGCATTCACTCAGCTTCAGAAGGGCTTTTTTACTGGATAGCAAAGGACAGCAAAAATGGAGCACATGACACTTTTCCATCACTACTGTCAAACACATGGAAGTTTGAGCAACAACTTTCAAATCATGAACTAATAAACTCCTTATTTGGTAAAAACCATTCAGGTCAATATCATATATTTTTATGGTATCTCAAGAAAATTTGGGTTTGCAGGCTTAGTGCATAACCTGCATGTGGTCTTCTGGGAATATAATTTCAAAACTTTTGCTACAGTGCAATTACTATACAAATTATTTGCTGGAAGGAACAATTTAAATGGGTCACACGTTCCTTCAGTTACTTGCTTGGGGAGATTTTCCAGATTATCCAGTAACAAGAGTAGTGAACAGGTAAATTACCAAGTACTTAATATACTTAATAAAATGTATAATAGGCATTCAAGTATTAAATAAAAACACTGCCCAGTAAAGAAGTTCATTCATCTTGCATGGCTTGAAATTACTAAAATATCCTCTATGAGGTATTAGCAGAATGGGTGCCTTATTTTATTACTATCAACAATTTAAATGAAGAGTCATCCCCTTTAGGGAAGATTGCAGGTGATTCAAGTCTGAACTTGAAGAGTTGCAACCCTGCCTCTGCCACAGTGTGTCTCCTGTCCTGGCCGGCAGCGCTGACCACAGGCACCGGGCACACCCTGCCTGCCCCGGGAGGGCGGACAGAGGTGATCGCGGCGCGGGAGGGTGGGCGAAGCCCTCGCAGGGTTCGCCTCACCCACCAGTGTGCAGGGCACACTGAGGAGGTGAAGGAGCGAGAGGGGACTCCGGCATGGTGTTCCAAGGCCTTTATTGGGGGGGAACTCCATCGGCCGAACACACAGACAGTGGAGGGTTTGGGGTTTATACAGGGGGAGATGTAAAGGGCGGAGAAGGTATGGGGTGACAGGGCGCAGACCAGTGAGGGGGGGATGGGGAGGAACCAGGGAACGGGGGGCCAATGGGGGAGCGAACAACATAGAGGGTTCTGGAACTTAACCATATAGGGGACAAAGGATACATATTCAAAGGAATATACATATTAAAGGATTCACAGCTTAATGCAAGGCTTCCTGGGGAGTCACCCCAACCCAGGGAGAGCTTAAACATACAATTGCACACTGCAACATGCCTCCAGGAGTTGCAACCCTGCCTCCAGCAGATGCCTGTTCTACTCAAGACACTGGAAATTAATAACAAAATCTGTAAAAGGGATTAAACAAGGAAAATCCATGTTACAATAAATCTCATTTGGGAACAGAGAAAGTAAAGTGCTTATGCAGTGAGATGGAGTGCAAAAACTTGAAAATAATTTATTTGAATAAGGTACAAGTTCTGAGGTGACTGGCTATTGTGGAATAATGACTAACTTAGGTCAGTGCTGCAGTCCAACCTGCCTCCACTTGCCATCAAAAGGGAAAAATGGGTTATCTAAACAGTGGGTCTTGACCAGAAAATTTGGACTGATATTGACATACCATAGTAGAGATAAGCAAAAGCTCACAGTAATTGAATTATTTCTCCTCTTATGTAGTAGTTCAAGCTGTGTTTACTAATGTCTTTCTACACAGGCAAAACAGGTTTTTTTCTACACAGGCAAATCTGGCCAGTTCTAGTCACAGCTGCTGTGACAGAGGTTGAAGAAGTGCTGAAAGAATTTCATACAAGTCCTGAGGACGGAAGGATTTGGCCTCACTCATCTCAAGGAGCTTTATATCGTGAGGGAAGGTAATGTAATTGCTCCTTCAATAAAAATGACTGAGGAACTGAGCTGGGGTGCCATGGTGCCCGAACATATCACAACAGTTGCTAAATAGTGCTGGCAACTACAAGTGGAAGAATGTGCTTCATTCTGTCCAAAGATGGTTGCCCAGCAGCCAAGCATCTTCTTTATTCCTGAAGATATGGCCTCTCCAGACAACTTATTCCATGGGGTACTTTTCCTGTCAAAATTTACTTACATTTTCTACCTTGTGGAATTTATTTTATCTGACAGACTTCTCTCTGCATCCAAACTACACTAGGAGCCATGGTTCCAGAAGCTAACCCTAGCAGTCTTCGTTGATGTGGTGTCAGGAGACTCTGAGATGCTTGGAACCATAGAACAAAAGAACTTTGGAAAGATGTGTTGAGGACTACATCTGGTACAGGTACTTGGTGTGCAAAATGCAGATTGAGATGCAGATTGAGATGCAGATTGAGCTCTGGGTGGGAACTCGAGACAAGAGACCGTGAACTGCCAACCCTTTGCACAACAAAGGGGAGGAAGTCTAGTGGTGGCCAGCCAGGGGAATGAGAAGCTGTGAAGTGACAACCTTTTGCATAACAAAGGGCAGGATGACTGGTGCTGCCAGCCAGGTGAATGGACACTGGGAGACACAGCAGGAGCTGAGGACTCGGGAGGAAGAGTGAGACTTGAGCTCACTTGGACATGAGGGTATAAAAGCCCAGGGGTTCCTTTGTTTGGGATCCTCCTCAGAGGCACCAGCTGGGGCTGTTCCTGTGCTACTGCGCCATGAATAAATTGTTCTAAGGAATGAGACACCTGAGACTCTGCCCTGGGAAGCCTCGTCTGACTGTGAGAGTGGAGGACTCAAGTGAGGCTCCCAGTGGGTCACTGGAGCCACCCACTATGAAGGAGCTTCAGTCCCAGCAGTGACAGTCTCTGGTGGTGGGAGTGTGACTGCCAGAGTCTCATGAATGGTCAGACTGAGAAGCCTCCTTAATAGGGGTCTGGAAAGCCCCCAAGACATCTGAGTTCTTATTTTGGAAAATTCACTTCTCTGTATTACAGTATACTAATTATGCAACTAAACACGCTCTTCTAAATTTGTTAAGAACACATAAAGTCATCGGATGGGGATGTGCTGTGCATCACCATGGTCTCTAATATCCATCTTGAAGTACACTTTCACAACCAGCTCAGGCTATGCTGCTTGAGCCTTCTTCAGGTACATCCTTGGTACTACGAAAAAAGTTGTGCGCTGCTGTTGTGCCTCTTCTCTATGTACCCACTTCTTAGAAAGAAAAGAAATGGGTTATGGTTACTGCATTCTCAAAAAATTAGAACAGGCTGTAAGCTGAGCATGTTTCAGATATCTTATCCTATTTTGTGTTGCTCCATCCTGCATGTGCTCCCACTAGAAACACTAGTCTCCCACATCAGATTTCTGAAAATAGATTTCCACTTCAAATTATAGTATGTTTTTTGTTATAGAAAATTTAAAACATTAGCATCTTTGCATTAGGACTTGCAAAGCTTCAATAGAAAAAGTATTTTGTTTTTTTATTTCTTAGAATTTTTAGGAAGAAAATCTGAACTCTTTCAACCCACTATTACTTTTCAGTTAGAAAATGCAGCTTAAAAATTGCTGAGAAAACAGCAGCAGGTAGGTTTCCAGGCAAGGCTGATGTAATGAACAATGGTTCCATATTGACAGACAGTATTTCCTCTTTGGCTCATTGCCATGTGGAGGCAAACAAGAATCTCCCACGATGTACAAGACTCATGTCTACTGTTCCCTCTCCTGGTCACTGACTGAAGAAAACTTTTGGGATATGAGGATCCTAGAAATACCATCATATGCTACCATGTGAATTGTATGGCCACACATTTCTTTCTCTGTATTTACCATGCTCTCCGTAGGATGGAATGACCTTCTTGGTGTGATTCTGTATATTTATGTGCCTTCGGTGTGTTTTCTGCATTACCTCACAAATTAAAAATGCTGCCTTTAAATAAGGGCTACATGAAGGAAGTTTCTTGGGTAACAGACATCTGGATGCAGTTTTTCTCCTCAACTCTTATACATGGAAACTACCCCTCTGGGATAGAAAAAGAAGTACGATAGGCAAAAAATTAATAAATTCAGTTGAGAATAAAGTTTACATGGACTGCACTCCTCATTTTCCCAGCTGAAATAAATAAATGAATAAACAAATAAATAAATAAATTGCATGTGGATACTGTGTAAGTTTTCATTTCAAGAAAATTAATGATAATGCAATGACAAATTTACAACAAGCCTTTTGATCCAGAGTCTTGAGGTGGCTTATGAGAATCTGTCATGAATCTTCAAGAGGAAATAGTCAAATATTCAAATAGCCAAATCAACTGGAATTTGAACATATATATAATTTATCCTGTGCATACCTAAATACCCTTTTACAGAAAATTTTGCTTTAGCAAGGTCCTTTGAGAACTTTTTCTCAGTTCTATTGTGTCAGAGTTTGTTTTCTTTGATTTCTTTTTCCTTAGAATGTGAACACATGCTCTGTGCTGCACCTTTTGCTGAATGGGGTGAAATGATCCCTTGTTCTGAATATGAATTTACCACTGCAAGAGACAAGATGGAAAATGTAGCAACACTTTCCCACAGCATGATGAGGGTTATTTCTAACCTAACAAACATTGTAATATGTCACTACATAACTTAACCAGCTGTTATGTCCCTTTGTTACCCAGTTCCAAGGCAACCTGATGTTCTGAAAAAATTAAGCTTCTGGGTTTCTTTCTGTAATATATAATCTCTTTTCAGCAGATTTTTATTCTGTGGTAGCAACTTGGAGATAGCAGATTTGGCTCTGTATGTTTTGTACTGATCTTTCTTAAAGAATATACATATCTATATATTTATTTATATAACCATTAATTCTGTAGCCTTCTGCCAGAGACTGAAATAATTCATGCCTCAAACATTGATATAAAGTTTTGCTCATTACAACAAAAACTGTATAAAGAAGGTACAACCAAAGAAGCCTCCCTGAAGATACCTGATTAGGACTTTGGACTGTAAGTTAAACCTCTAAGACTAGATAAAGGGAAAACACATTCTTTGATCATCTCAGGCCTAGAAAAAAACAAACAAGGCTGAAAAAGAAGAATGCATCCACAAGAAAGCCAAATACAGCAAGGATTCTTCCCTGGCTGAGTTTGGGGTGGGGGAGACCACAGCCCACAGAAGCCAGGTTTACACAGACACCCTCCCCCTCAAAATGAGGCAGGGGGGAGGAGGTTTCTGGTGCA
>VXBT01007127.1:0-22003 GCA_013400235.1 Oriolus oriolus | reverse complement strand
CAAACCAAAAACCCCAAAACAAAATTTTAAAAAACCCTGCAACCCCAGAAAAAAAACCAACCAACCAAAAAAAAAAAAAACCCCAAAACCTCCCAAAACAGCGACCAAAACAAACAAAACCAAACCAGAAGCCAACAAAAAACCGAAAACCTCTCCCCAAAACAACCAAATGAAGAAAACAAACAAAAAAACCCCAACAGAAACAGAAACAAACCCAGAACCAAAAAAAAAAACCCCAAAATGAAACAAAACCCTTAATACACCCCTCCCCCCCACAAACAACANCCCAAAATGAAACAAAACCCTTAATACCCCCCTCCCCCCCACAAACAACAACAAAAACCCCAGTAATTAAAACAGAAATGTTAAGGAAGTGTTTTTACACTTAAGATACATTAATTACACAGGTAACAATATTATTTTTTAATGCTATTTCAGGTTTCTGGAATAGTTTCCAGAAACTGCCACATGAGACCACACGCACGAAGTTCTGGTTTATTTAATTCAAAATAATAATGCTAACACAGTGGTGATTTTAAAGTATCTAAATTAAATAAAAATAAAATTGTAAGTCTTCAGAAAGCTCTGCCTCTGAGCAGGCTTGGGTTGAGATCACTCAGATCTCAATTCCAGGATGCTTTAACCCCAGCTAAAGGGTTGGGACTTCAGACCCACACACCTGCCCTGCTGTAGGCAAATTATTCCCTTTTCCCCTTCCCACTCATCCAGCCTCCTGTGCCACAGATATCCTGGATGCTCCTCCTTCTGCCTCCGGTTTACACCAAAACCAGGGTGCAAAGGCCTATGTGAACCTGCCTTTGAAATAATTTGGCCATGGCACACCAAAATATCAGGTGCTTCCCAGGAAACTGGCTTGGTAGGATGAGCAGAGAACAGAAACATCCTAAAAAGTGGCAATGACTTAAAAAAACGCTCACAGAACTACCCGTGCAGCAAAGCAAGGGGCTACTTTCACAAAGCAGTTAAAGCAGGGCTTGAGCTTCCCTTCCTCCCCAGCACCTGCAGTTTTCACCCAAAAAAAAAGGTGAAAAAAACAAAGGTGAAATTAACTCAATGCAATATACTTTTAAGATCAGGAAATTTTAGTTTTATTATTTTGTTTTATTATTTTCTAAGCACATACAGCTGCTTAGCAGCATATAACAACCTGCTGCACCTTCCAATACTAAATAAATCTCTACACCTCACATAAAGACTCATTATTTTAGGATATGCTTTGGCGAGTCTCTGTTAACCAGCCAAAACCCACAAACGCTTTCCAAAAACATTTGGGCATTTGAGAAGAGCACCTGTATATATCTTTTACTTTGTACTTTTCCAGCCCAGTTAAAAAAAAAAAAAAGAAAGACAAAAAAAACCCCCAAATTCTTGAAAACCAAAGGAAATGAGGAGTGAAGTTGTTCGTTTTGGGGTCTGAGAGCCACTTCTGACAGGGTTCATCCCCACCCCATGGATCACTGCTGAGCGCAGCAATGCCTGCACATACACACACACAACTATTTTTTAAACAGAAAAAATGGCTAATTGGGTATTTAAGTTAGAAGAAGAGATGGGTCAGAAGAAGAGTCTCAGACAGTATTTAAACTGAGATGGGACACAGCCTAGAAACCACAGAACAACTGTGCAGCAGCAGGGAGAGCTGTGGATCATTCATCAGGACTTTACATAGATCTTTATATGAAAAATGACAGAGGAAATAGGAACAGAGAACAGGAAGAAGGAAAACATGAGACAGGTGAGGAATATTTCTTTACGCTGTTCTGAAACAGCCTTTTATTTCATGACAGCAAACTAAAACACACCAGAAGGGTTCTGGACACAGGGATAAGCACCTCCTGCCAATCCATGTAATGAGGGTGAATTAAATGCAGCAGCCTCTCATGCAAGGCATGTTCTCCCATGTTTATTTATATTTCACAGTTTTAAGTGTAGCCAATTATGGACATACACAGAAATAACACAGACTACATATAAATATTGAAAGGCACTTAGCTATGCAATTACGTACGTATTTTATTTATGCAAGGTAAGACTTGCATGTTTAAACTATGGGGTTATATAAATGTAGATGTGTTTCTTTTCATGGGTTGTATTTAATATTTACATGCAAAAACATCCTTTCTGGAGCTATCACTGGGTGCCTCCTGTGCAGGACTAAGCCACAGGTGCAGAGCAGGGGCACTGCAGCCACCTTGAGCCAGATTTATCCTGCACCAGCTCTCTTCCAGGACATCCACTTTGCTGAAAAACCTGCTTATCTCAGAGCTGAACTTCAAAGGCATCGCTCCTGCCTCCCACAAAGAGTGTTTGCCATACCCTGCTCACCATCCTGCAGCCTGGGTATTTTTAGCTGCCTGAGAAGCACCTGATAGGGACCAAGTTCCAGAGATAAAATCTAACAAGGCCATTATCTGCACGATTATAACAGCTTTTGGTATTAGCTTGGCAGTTTGAGGCCCTTAGAGCAACTGAGGAAGTTATTTAGAGGCTATCTCACCTTTTTTTTAGGGGATGGGCGAGAGGAAAAGCCACTGCCTTGCAAGTTTTGTATGGAATCCTTAAACAGGATAAAGCTGATACCAGGAACTGCACAAGGTCACTGCCTGTGCTCGTCTCCCCCGCTGTGCCTCTGCCTGTCGCGGGCAGGGTCCCCTCCCCTCTAGATTCACTGTCCCCAGCGCTGCCAGGAGCTGCTGCAACCAAAATCACACCCACCCACTGCGGCCAGGGCCAGCCCCACAGGATCCCTCTGCCCATTCTGCATCCCAGGATCAGGAACCCACCAAGAACCCACCAGCCACGTGAGGAGATGCTTGGAACCACCTGGAATAAAGGCTGAGATTCCCTTCACCACCACCACCTCCAACAGAAGGACAATTAAATGGATAAAAGAAACAAAGGTCAGTGTCTTAAGGTGAAGGAGGGCAGATTAAGATTAGGTATTAGAAAGAAACTCCTCCCCGTGAGGGTGGCACAGGGTGCCCAGAGCAGCTGTGGCTGCCCCTGGATCCCTGGCAGTGCCCAAGGCCAGGCTGGACGGGGCTTGGAGCAGCCTGGGATAGTGGGAGGTGTCCCTGCCCATGGCAGGGGGTGGCACTGGATGAGCTTTAAGGTCCCTTCCCACCCAAATCATTCAGGGATTCTGTGATTCAAACCTAATGATCTAAAAGTCAAACCTCAGAAAACACAGTAGGAACGATTCACACTTTATTTCTTTTCTCCTTAGCACTCCAATATAAGTTAAAGCCTGAAAAGAGCCTGGGCTGCTTCTGCACTCCAGAAACACGTTCCACTGCAAGTGATGTGCCTGACTTTGAAGTCATCAGAGCTGACAGCGTGACGTAGGGGAGGCTGTTCTGCCCACGGGTCGGCAGCCTGCCTGAGAGGAAAGCCCACGGGTCCAACCTCTGTGTATCTGCTCGTGGAGCAGAAATCCCCCCGGAGAGGAAGGCCACATGCTAATTTCTGATGTCCAAAAAACTAACGAGCCCAGACAAGGAAAACACACTTGCTCAGATCCCCAGGTTCGCAGCGATGCACGGAGACAAGCGGGATGGAAAACCAGTCGGCCAGAAGCAGAGTACAGTGTTCCTGGCACTTGACAGAAGGACACAGCAAAGGTTAAAGAGCATCTCCTCAACAGCGTTAGAAAATGCATTTGGCACATTAGCAGCACAACACAGCAGCAACGTGCCATGAAACACAGAATGGAGCCACAGAGGAGTTCAAGAACATGAGAGAGTTCATGAGTTTGGGGAGACACATCCCCGCTTTGGCAGCCTCAGGGTCAGGCTGCTCCACAGCAGAAAGACCCCTCGCGAATCTCGGACAACGACGACGACACTGACACGCGAACCCTTCCAACCAGCCTGTTCTGACTGAACCCTTTTGGATGCACTTAATGGAAATGGACACCTCTTCTTTCATTAATTTTTTCATTCCCGCTCCCATACCAGCAGCACAGGTGAATGGTGAGGTACCAGCAGGACACCTTACGGAGAAACCTGGGCATCCACAGCAACCTCTCACTGTGCTCCCCAACAGAACCACAGAATGTCCTGAGCTGGAACGGACCCACAAGGACCAACAATGTCCAGCTCCTGGCCCTGCACAGGACAGCCTCAAAAATCCCACCCTGTGCCAGAGAGCATTGTCCAAGGCACCTGGGAAGTGTCTGGAAGACAGGCAGTACTCCCACACGGCATGGAGTTTCAGCATGAAAAGCAGGACAGCTCATCCAGCTCTGACAGAGGCTCGACCGCATTTCTGAGAGTTTTCTGTTTCCTCTAAGGATAACTTAAATCTCTTGAAAAACCAACCCCACCTAGCTGCTCCTCTTCAGAGAGTGCAAGTCACTCCATGTTTCCTCACAACTCAAAGCATTCAAAGTCTTCCAAAACATGCTGTCCCCTCCGCCAAAGCAACTCCCTCCACAAGTGCAACCATACCCTAAATCCATTCGGGACATCCAAGCAAATCTTCCCACAACTGGATTTAGAGAAGACAGCCTCCATCCTTCATTTCTTCTGACAGGTTGTACTCTTTCCCCAGATTATTTGCCCCGTAGCCCCACAGTGACTGCATCCACCCTTCACAGCCCAAAAGAAGGGAGGTTCTCCTGGATGATGTTCTGCCCTTTCCCACCTCTTTGGGCTCATCAGTTTGTGCTTCGGCATGTCAGCATCCCACCATCGTGGTGGCCTTGGTTTCTGGCCAAGGTTTTTTCTGAACATGGGACATGAACTCTCACTGTTCCTCTGGCATCAGAGCAAAATCAAGAGGTCCTAAAAGCTACAGATCCAGGCAGGTGAAACTCCAGTGCAGGAAACAGGGAAAAGGCTCTTCAAGGACTCCAGGGTCCCTCAGCAGAGGGCACAGGTCACAGTCCAGAGAGATTATAAGGGCTCCTGGGCAGACCAAGGATGTAACAGGAGGTGGGACCAAATGAGCTCTAGAAGCCACCTGCAACCTTAGCAATTCTAGAACAGCTTCCAACTCCTATGATTTCAAAGCTGTTTTAAAAACCTCAAACATAAATATCTCCCTCCTGGAGAAGGATTTTTCACAAAGACATGGAGGGGCAGGACAAGGAGGAGAATGGCTTCCCACTGCCAGAGGGCAGGGTTAGATGGGATACTGGGGAGGAATTGTTCCCCCTGAGGGTGGGGAGGCCCTGGCACAGGGTGCCCAGAGCAGCTGTGGCTGCCCCTGGATCCCTGGCAGTGCCCAAGGCCAGGTTGGACTGGGCTCGGAGCAACCTGGGACAGTGGAAGGGGTGGAGCAGGAGGTGGAGCAGGATGATCTTTACGGTCCAGACCAAACCATTCTGTGATTCTGTGATTCCATGATTCTATATCCTAAAGTCTGTTTTAAGAACTAGGGTTTTTCTCATTAACTTTCATGAGACAGCTTTAGTCCTTAACACTCCAATCCCAGCTCAAGAGCCCTCTCTTTCACTGCCAATTCTTATGTCAATTTTTCCCTACACAGCAGCAAGACTCTCCTATGACCTACACTTCCTGAACTGCTTCAGCACGTACCCAGCCACCTCCTCCCCAACCACACATTAAGGATTAAAAAATACCCCCATACTGTGAAGCAAGAACATTAGTGACAAACCCTCTGCATTTGCACTAATGCTTCATTATGTACCAAATATTCCCCGACGCCATTTCACGTCCCAGGGTGTTTTTACCCACCACTGTAGGTTCTAACGAGGTGGCATGTAATTACCCTATTGTGGTCCCACCCCAGGAGGTGAAACACTGCCATGGGGGTGAAGGTTTTCATCTATAAACTGCTGCTTTCAGCTGACAGGTTTTGCTTAAATTTTCATAAATCTGGAGAACACTTGCAGATTGTTATAAAAGAGGCGATTACTGGGCCAGTAATAAGGGCCTGTGACTAATGACAGCATCCCCCACTGACAGGTAAACACCCAGATAATTGGCATTTGATGAGAAGGGGGAGGGAATAGCTCTCGTGGTTTTTTTGGGGTTTTTTGTCAAAAAATAAGTATGGATGAAAAAAGTAGTGGCAGGCAGATCTACTGCTGGTACATGGGAGCTGCAGTGTCACCACCAGCAATGCCACCAGCAGCAACCAGTGCCAGGTGCTCCCAAGAGGAGCCAGATTCCCAGCACCAGGGAAACCTCCTTTATGGTCCTCACAGCATCCAGGAGACAGTTTGGGCCTGAAAGTTTAATGGGCTGAATATCACAGATACCAGACGAAACGGTGCTGAATATCAAGCAAATAATCTGACCTCCTTCCGAGCCAGTGCTGGCTGAGATGAGATGCTATTTAAGGACATCAAATTAAGTCTAATTTGTTCTCATTTTTAAGGAGATTTCCTGAGAGCAGATCGGAAAAGGGCAAAGCCCCAACTCTGGCTCACCCCAAAGAGGTAGCCAGAGTGTCTGTGGCCCAGACCAGGGCTGAGCTCGTGGGATGTGCAGGCTGGGACAGCCCCATGGTGCCTAGGAAGGCAGCCCTGGTACTTGGAGGACAGCAAACACTTCACAGGTCACCCCCCTTCCAGACAAGGACAGGTCCTACATCCTTGTCCAGGGAAACTAGTGTAAATAATGGATCCAAACCCTTTCCCTCTGATGCAATAGGACACTTGTGTTCTCGGGCCACCAGATCTGTCCTGAACTCATGGATACAACAGACACAACAAGAATACCTTGGGTCCTTCTTATCACCCTGCCTATGCTGGTGAGGGCCCCCTACCTCTTCAGCTCTCCCAGCACTTTGCCTCACTCCTCTCTGCCTTTGTCCAAAAACACTGGAAGCCCTCCAACAGGCAGAAAGACATTTCCTGAATACAGAATACATCCAACTCTCGATGGAAACCCTGAGGACAACGTGTTGGGTCACCCCACAGCAACAGCAGGCTGAGGCACCTCAAGGCAGCCACATCCAGCAGGAAGGCAGTCCCCATCCCCTTCCAAAAGGACATCTCCAGCATCAAAGACCTTCAGAACAGGTATCCCAACTTCCCAAGGAAACCTGCCT
This sequence comes from Oriolus oriolus, assembly GCA_013400235.1. Taxonomy (NCBI): domain Eukaryota; kingdom Metazoa; phylum Chordata; class Aves; order Passeriformes; family Corvidae; genus Oriolus; species Oriolus oriolus. The sequence continues at coordinate 14,962 of VXBT01007127.1, read as the reverse complement.
GCCCTCTGGCATTTCTTATTCCTAGGTATATTCGATTATTCATGACTGAACGATGTGTGAACAAGGAGTCCAACCTTTCTTTTGGATTGTCATCAAGGTTTGCCACTCCGGCTTTTCTTCTCAGCTTTCAAACAAGATTTCACTTTGGCCAGTATGAGAGAGAGAGGGTAAAAGAGAGCAAACTGCTCTCCAACATTACAAGTCTCCAAAGCCTGCACACTAAATGCAATGAGCTCTACCTTAAAGAGCTGCTGCAAGAGGACACAGGTTTCCCGAGACAAAACAAGGACTGAGAGGAGCTCCAGCTCCTGGGCAATGCCAAAGACATCAGGTCTCAATCAATGGCTGTTCCTCAGTACAGCCAGGCCAGACACACGAGCGCTGGCGGCACGTGGTGAGTGCAGGTACCCAGACTTGGAGCACACACCTGCCCAGGAGGCTCCGAAGTGCTCCAAACCAAAGCAAATGCCAGCTCAAGGCTACTCTCACCATGAGCACAGCAGCAGCACACGTGAAAGGAGATGTTTACCCACTTGCAAGACACCATTCTTTGATCTTTTACAAAAACAAAAACACCGGCGGAAAGGTGGCAGGTCCTCTTTACCTTGCACTCTTCATCCAGCAGGTCCAGGATCCCAAGCTTGGCCTCTATCAGGTCTATGCAGGGCTGGTTGTCGTAGAAGTCTATGAGAGTCCACGGGATCCCCTCCTTCATGTACTCATCTTGTTCCAGCTTAAACACGTGCTGGGAGTGGGAGAAAGCAGAGTCACGGGGTGCGACCCCAGCCAGCGGAGCACAGCCCCTTCCCTTGTCCCTGCTGGAGTTCAGCATTCCACGAGCACATCCAGAAGCCACAGAGGCCCTAGGTGCCCTCACGTACAGCCTGCACAGGCTCTGCCATTTACACAGCCTAGCTCCTGGCAAGGAAAGCAGAGCCATTACACTGGGAAACCAACGGTGCAGGGAGAAATAAGGCTTTAAATGACTTTCAGTGCAAAATGACTGAAGCTGTCACTGCGTCGAGGTGGAAGCCATATACTGATGTGGCAATGACACATATATCTCCTGGGCTGACAAAAATCCTCCTCTGCTTTATTGCTCTGCTGATTAAAGCAGTGACCTGAAACAGGTTCACAAGCTGGGAGCCCAGCCAGGGCTGAGAGCCCGTGTCCCCATCTGCGAGCAGGGCTTCACAAAGAGCACCCATCATCCTAGAAGGGATATCAGCAGCAGCATCTGACTGAGTCAGGGATGCTTCTATTGAAAATTCTTATTTAAAAGAACTTATAATAAAAAAATCTTTGCATGGCTTACATATCTCAGGCCTCTGCCCAAGCAGATAAATTGTCTCTGGCTATTTCTGAGATACTCTAAAGCACATTAAAAAATGATTTTTCAAATGTACATTTTTTTTCCCCTTCAAAGATAGCTTTTTAAAATCTCTTCAAACATGTCATCTTGGAGTTTGAATTTATAAGCTTCAGAAGTGATAGTCAGACACACCAAGTAAGATATGAATAGTGCAAATACAATCCGTAATTTACTTTTCATTTTTAGCAGCAGTGATCTATCTGATGCGTTAGATAGACTGCAAATGTTCATGTCCATGCATACAATATGGTTTCAAAGGGCCAAACTAATCTGCAGTACTTAAATGCACAAATTTAACAAGTTTTCCCCTGTATCCTGAAATTATTAGTCATTTTTTCCGTACTTAAAACCAAAGCAGAAGACAACCCCTTACTGGTTTCATTTCCAGTGCAGGTAAATGCTTGTTTCTAGTAAAACAGGAAAATTTCTGGGTTTTGTGAGGCAAGTCCAAGCGAAAAGTGGGGAGTGTGTCCAATCCCGTTACTTAATACAGAGATTTCACCTCACATGTTTAAACCATGCTTAATGGGAAGGCTTCCACACCCATGGTTTATTTTAATTCACACTGGAAATCAGCATGAGACCATCCAGGTTTTGTCTTAAGACTGAAACAGAACCAAGAAAAAGGCAAATTACGTACTTGTGCAGAGCAAGCTGTGAGCCTTTGCACATACCACATGCAAATCCATTTCCAGGATCAAGTTTATACATCAACTAAACAATATTTTCCAACTTGGTAGGAATATCTACAACCATTGCAGTGAAACGTCTGGGAGAGAGGCATCCCAAAGATCCACATGATCCATCCAGGCTGCAGGTAAATGCCACTAAGCAGAAGCCAGACACACAACAATCCTGCCCTGTTACATTTTCTGCTCAGTTTTATGGAACGTTTCCAAGCTGACCTTACCGAGTTGAACTGCTGCTGGAGCTTTTCGTTGGCATAGTTGATACAGAACTGTTCAAAGCTATTCACTTCAAAAGTTTCAAACCTGCAAAGCAATGAATAAATCAGCATTAGGCGCTGCTTTGTCTCAAAATCTTCTGATTTTTTTTCTTTCCTCCTGCAACAGTGTCATCTGTGCGACAGGGAACACCAGTTATTCAATCATCCCTTCCATTCCTCCTATCCCAGATCTGCACTTTTTTCCTCAAAACATCTATCTTTCCTCAGCACAACTCGAGGGATTCAAGAGGTCCCTCCTGCCACACACGAATGAGACACTTGGCACGACTGCAGCTTCCTGCCCATCAGCTCTGTCTGAAATGTACAAGAAATGTAACTGCCTCTCCTGGGGAAAAATATTATGAAATATTAAGTCCGAACACATTCACCGCAAAGGTGATGAAGAAACAGTGGCTGCTGTCTTAAAAGACCCAACATGCTATTTTTAATGGAATTTAATAGAGCAGGAAAAGAAGGTATTAAATTTGTAATTACAGCTTCTGTACTGCATCCCTGTTAGCACAAAAATTAGACACACATGAGTAAGAAACTTCTGGAAGGGAGAAGGGGGAAAATGGTGATTTCAGCTCCAATTTCATGTTCCTTAGAGGAACTTGGTGCTCAACTCAGCAATCCACCTCTTCGCCAGGACTTCCACAGCTCCCCACACCAAAACATTATCCCACCCTGACACAGACCAGCTCCAAACCAAGCCCAAATATGGCTTCCTACTCACAATTAGAAAGGAAAAATATGCAGTTTTAATAACACAAACGACAAGTAAGGAGCAGGGAGCCAGCAGAGCCCCTGAGACTGAAGCATGCAACATCCAGGGACGGGCCCGGGGAGCCAGGCTTGCTCTTAAAACCCACAGAGGGTATTTTGAGCTACCACTGGGAATTGTGTGGTTTACATTTCTATTTTTACGGCACAGTTGGAAGGGGGAAGAAAAAGTCTTTGACACACGACTGTAAGGATTAAACCAAGGGGAGAAGTGGGAAGGCTTCCTGTGTTCAGTGAGTAAGCTGCTGTAATGATAAATATGTGACTAAATAATTGTTTGGGTAATAGGCGCTGTAGGAGCTGGCAGAACAGTCTTAAAACACTGAATAAATGAAGCCCTTTCTTTCCAACCTCTCTTCCTCAAAATAATCAATACTTCTGCCACTTCCTGAGGACCACCCCTGCTGTTATCCAGGTTGATGCAGTCATTTCCCGGGTACTTCCAGGTGACAATGCCATCACCACACAAAATGCCAGCGTCCCTGGGGAAATGCAGCGGCAAATGGCAAAAGAAAAAGGGGAATGGGAGAAGTGAGCTGGTTTCCTGCTTTTATCATCCCCCACTTTTATCATCCCAGTCCTTAAGGAGACTTGGGACTGCTTTCCCTCTGCCTGCCCTGGGGCTGGCACTGCCCTCGGAGCCGGTGTCACCTGTGCCAAACAGAGGGTGCTTAGTCCATTCCCTTTCCAGAAACTGGGCTTCACAGTCTTTAATGCAACAGAATCTGGTGTCTGGGACAACAAATGTTTACATTAAACACATGGCCCACCCCTCAGTGATGAATGTGTCCTTGAAACGCTCGATCTCGGTTGCACAGCCAAGTGAACCGGTGCCTCCAGCTCTTGTAACTCAAGGGATGTGACATCCCCAGGACTCTTTGGAAATACCAATTTGGAAATTCCACAGGCTCATGGTCACAGCAACATGGCAAGAAAAGTTTTAATTAAAACATAGATGGAGAGGCACGGTGAGCTAGGTGAAAAAAGACAACGAGGGGTGGGAGTACACGAGGAAATGAAATCGGAGTAGAAACTTTTTCTCCCCTTCCAAGACACCAGGTGTGATGTATGAACCCTCCCAGCGAGTGCTAGCTGGGAGGAGAGCTGCTGTACAACTCCAGCTCCAAGGGAGATCTCGCAAAGTTGCTAACTAAAGGGCTCTACCAGCACAATTTGCTAATTGACAAAGCAGATTAGTCGCCAGGCCTACATGTGTGTTTGCCAGGAGGCCCTACCTGCTCAGAGTGACTGCACTGAGGCAACATCCTGATGGGGAGAGCAAAACAGTGCCTGTTTGGTCTCCATCCATTTCAGTGCACTGTATCTTGGTGAAAAAAACAAGCGTATTCACCACTCCAGCCCATCGCTGTGGCTCCCCAGAAGGAACATCCAGCTTAGGGACAGCTCTTGTGAGTACATTTTCAAAGGGCAAATGCTGTATTTTGTTTTTTCTGCTGCTCCCCATTCTGCTGCATGGCTGGCATCTCCTCAGTCCTCTGCAGCACCAAGGTTTGTACTAAAATATTTAAAGTTCATGAATAAGTCCAGCACACAGCTGGCCGTCTGGGTGTTCACACTTCACGTGGCAAACAAGAGGGGGAACAAGCCGTCCCCACCAAGTCCAGGAGTGCCACATGAACCCACTCCTCTGACAGAATGCAGTATTACTGCTACTGCAAGTAACACCACTTCAATAAACACAGAAATGCTGCACCCACTCACCTCAGTGACAACAGGGATTTAAGGATGCAAAGTCAAGCAAGAGAAAGTTGGAAGAAAAACCCTACAGCTTCTGCATCCTCCGTTTGGATCCCATCCCTAGAAATCGCACCCATGGGGACAGTCCTCCCCCAGGAGCACCGGGACAGAGAAGCTCCCAGGATGTCAGGGATGTGCTGTGAGGCTGGCTGCAGGCTCCCTGCCTGTCCAGCTCAATCCCTCTCCCAAAGAAAAGGAAAAAACAACATCCATTTGGGGAAAAGAAATTCTAATAGTTAGCAAAATGCATTAAAAACTCAGAAGACCCATGAGCTGGGAGAACCAAACCACTTTAAAGGACAGCAGAGTCAGGTTATCATCACCCAAATTCCCTGCATTGTTAATTACTCAGCAGTCAGACAACAACACCCATTTATGAAAGGGATTTATGGTCTTTTTAGGACACTAGACTCTCACAAGTGTTTCAGCCAAGAACATGGACACCTCCCCCTGCAAACTTGCCTCTTTAAGAGGACTTGCAGGTCCTCATGGAAAAGCCCTGCCAGTGTCACCAGGGCTGTGAAAGCATCTGCTGGCCCGCGCACTGCACGTGACGCACGGACCGGCGGCTGAAGGAGGTTTTTGCTCCACACTAACAGATTTTCAAGCCCAGCCTAATCTTTCATGAGCCTTATCCCCAAGTCTCCTTTCATTCAGATTTCCAAAAGTCTGATCCTCCAACTCAGGCATCCAATTTTCTGTATGGACCCACCACCACCCACAGGGCTCCATCTCAAAGCTTTATTTATTATGCCCCAGCCTGCAGAAATTTCTCTTTGTAGGGACAGTGATGGGAAACAGCTTCTCTATCTCACACAGTCTTTGAACCAGACCGTGCCATATTTAAGATCTTCCAGGTCCTTTGCTATCCACCCAAGAGAGCCCAGAAACCTGCAAACCAGAGAGAGCAACCTCATCACCTCAAGCTATGCCACTGAAATCCCAAATCAAACAGAACTGTACTGTTGTCATCCTTGATATCAGTGTTTCTGCAAACCTTGCCATATGGCAGCAGATGTTGGCGGAGATGAGCAGACAGTGGGGCTGCACTGGTGCTCCAGCTCTTTCTGGCATCCTTTCTGCTGCTGTGGTTGTCCAGCAGATGTCAAAACCAACATCCCGAACACCAGTAGCTGTAGAAACCTCATGGGAGCATTTATACACAAGACCCAGTTCCAGCAATTGTGTAAGTGTTACAGCCACAAAATCAAGCTGCTTTTTTGTTCTGATCCAGAACTGGTCTGGCAGGATTTCATTCTGAACTTGAGGTTCTCCTAGAGCTGACAGACCTTCAGAGGACACGGGATTTGGGACTGAGCAAGCACAGTGACTGCCCTGGGTTAGGGACTGGGTCCTGGAGCAGCTGCAACTTGTGCATTCCACCTTTCCCTCCAAAACAGGAGCAATTAAGCACCTTAATGTATTAAGGGAGAACAGAAGGCCACTGCTGTCCCACTGAGAACCACAGAATCCCAGAATGGTTTTGGGTTGGAACAGACCTTTTAAGGTCATCCAGTCCCCCCATGCCATGGGCAGGAACACTTTCCACTAGACCAGGTTGCTCCAAGCGCCATCCAACCTGGCCTTGCATGGACCACCCACTACCTGCATGGACAGCCTGGGACCTCTCCCTTGTCCTTGTGCCCAGAGAGACAGAAAAAGAATTGTGTTGAAAAAATGGAGGGTAAAACTCAAACCCACAAGACCTCTTTCCTTTTCCACCCCACAACGGGCAGAATCCCTTCCTTTCTCTTCCATCTTCTGCTTCTTTGCAGCACTTCAGCTAAAATGATCTCAGACAACTCTCACATCCCTCTTCTACAACAACTCAAGCACCAGGATGACAAACCGGGCAGTAACTGGTACCCAGAACAACTTTAAAGTGGTTCATTGCCCCTGAGGGTGCAGGCTGCAAGCCTTGCAAGAGCTTTTTGCACCTTACGTCCCCACCACGGGTTTCCAAGCTCCTCTGAAAGCTCTCACTGCACCAGGGCCCTGCAGCTGTGGCTTCACAGCTGAAGAAGCAAAGTAGTGTCCTCAAACCCCACAGCGAGACCAGGCAGTCTGTGGTGTCCACAGCGGCACCTTTACCCCAGCTCATCTTCAAGGTTGTTTTAAACAGCACAAGAGACAGAAACCCCAGATGGGAAGGGCGTGTGAGGCAAATCCCAGAGCCCAGTGCTCACACAGACCTGCATGCACCATTTCGAAGGCTGCACCAGACTGAAGGAGGATCAAAACTGCAAACTACACAGTACTTTTTTTGTGTTCCTTTCTACTACTCCCATCACCAGCCACCAGCCAAGGCCAAGTGTGCCTTGCAAGAAGGGGGAGACATTACAAAGGACTCATTGAGCAGCCTGGACAGCCGAGGAGGTGCCTACCCATAGATGTCGAGCACGCCGATGAAGGAGTGCTGCTTCACAGTGGTGTGCAGGGCCTTGTTGATGTGCTGCACGATCCAGTTGAAGAGCTGGGCATAGATGTGCTTGGCCAGGGCGTTCCTGGCATTCACCACCTGGTGCAGGGACATGCTCTTCACGTAGGTCTCGGCCGTGGTGACGAGCTTGCGGTGGCAGAGCCAGTGCTGCATCTGGCTGTGCTCCACGCCCAGCAGGCCGCAGAAGTTGCTCAGGTGCTCGTCCTCGCTCTGGTGGGGGAAGCAGAAGCAAAGTCAGCAGGCTGGTGAGACCCCAAACTGGCATTTTAACACCCAAGTTCACAGATGTGCACAAGAAATAGCAGCTTTTTTTAACTACCTATAACTAAGGAAAGCTGTGTCTGTGGGTGACAGGAGTGGGAAAGCAGTGACACCCATCCAGCCGTGCTAGTCCTCGTGGACGGGGGTGGGACAGCTCACACGGAGCTCTGGACGGTGGTACCAAGTCTTGGCCCTGCTCTGGCTATCCTTCAGCTCTCAGCTTTCACAAAGAGCAGACTTCCACAGGAAAAAAGCATTCTCCACTTCACTCCTCCTTCAGCTGCAACTACACTGTCCCCCAGAGCAACCCTGATTATGCCTCAAACTAAAGCTTAGGGTATGCCGTGACACCACGCCTTTTACAAAATAACTCCATTCTCAATCACAAAGTTATAAATCGTGCATTACCAGAGGATCTTAGGCTTTGCACAATTAATAAAATGAAATGTGAACTTCATTTTCTTTAGTGCAATGTATTTCCCGCTGCCTCTCAAATTAAGACAAAGCAGTTCTGAGTCTCTGTTATGCTCAGGTAGCAGGCACTGCCTTTTGGACAACGAGAAAACAATTTCCCCTTCCTCCATGTAATAATATACATCTAGAGGAAGTGAATTCATTCCAGTTAGATAAGTGTACTTAGAAATGCTGGGTGGGTTTGAGGAAAAAAGCGCATTTTACAGGAATTCTAAGATGTTTTATTGCGACGTTACCTTTTTGACCACAGAGTCAATGTTGTAACAGAACTGATTTAAATACCCTGCAATTACATTTGAAAGTAATTAAACAACATGAACTTCATTAGCAGAACTCAGCATTGTTGAAGCAGGCAGCTTTCACATATCCCTGTTGCCAAGTATCGAGTAAATTACCCCCAGCATCTCACTCATTGAACACCACATTATCTCAAGGGTAACACTAAAGTGTGTGCAGGACCCTTTTAATACTTTAATTAGGAACAAACGACCCAGCCTGGGATGCAAATGGTAATTTACAGGACAGTATTTTCCATATAATTGCTTGATTTTTCCCCACCTCTGAACAAACACAGAAACAGAAAAACTGCCTCCAAGGCATCTTTGGTGTTATTTATTTTTGCTAATTAACTGTGCAGCACTCCTTTGGCCACGTTACAAGCAGCAGCTCCGTGGCTTTGCCTGGAGGAGAGTGGTTGTAAAGCATCACACCTTGTGCTGGTGTCACCATCAGTGACACCATTCCCCAACACCCTGCACTGGGTGTTCTAAGGAAGCAGGAAGAGTTAAAGGCGGGTTGGGATGTAAGGCGGTAAGCACTTTTTGAACAATCTTGCTTGCAGGCTGGCTAGAGAGCAGGAATAATGCATTATCTCCCAGGACAAACAAAGCAACCAGGAACTTGTGATGTGTTTTCAAAAAAAGGCAAAGAAAACCAGGAAGAAAAGAGCTTTCTACCAAAGGACACTGCTGTGAAGCTCAACACGTGAACACGGCCTGACTCATGAGCACACCAAGCTCCCCATGTGCCCACCCCTCAGGGTGACCTACCGACACACTGCAGGTTTCCCCATCTCGTTCCCCTTGGATTTCCAAGTTCCCCAGGTGCAGAATGGCAGCAATTATCCTAAAAATGGTCATCTGATGAGACTCCTTCACTCCTACGGGAACAATTGATAGCTGATTGTCACAAGAGAAAATGAAACACAGTTTTAAGTTTATTTGAAGGCGCTTGCAGCGTTTGATTTCCTTCCCAGGCGACTGGTTTTCAGAATCATGAGGCTTCTTCCAATAAATACACCATAAACTCTCAATTTTAACATATATGGGTTCAATATACACAAAACCAAGGATGTTGCTCCACAGTGATCAAACAGGATCAGAGCTACAGGGGCTCTGCAGCTTTCACAGAACAAGGAGCTGCTCGTCCACGATCGCAGTCTGCCAACAACCGAAGCACAGAAACCACAAAATTATTGCCAAGGTCCCACAAACAGAAGGGAAAATTAAAGCCCTGCACACAATGCACAACGCCTCCACACTGGTGGCACAGCTGGGTGCAGCAAGTCAGCAGGGAGCTGATGGGGAGCTCTGCCTTACCGTCCCCAGTGTGTCGACAAGAACTGCGTGTTGTGGGTCTGTACTGGGGGTGTAGGACGTTATTGCCTTATATATTTTATTTATGTATTGCTTTATCCATTTTTCAGGCGGGATTTACAGGCATTCCCAGCAGGAGCCTTGCTCAGCAGCAGCCTGCACATGGCCTTCTTGCCGTATCTTGCATTTTTTTTTACATCCCAGCTGGGCTTCTGTGTCCCTTTTGTGCTCAGGGCTGGTGTCCTAATTATCCACCCAAGGTCTGAGACATCACCTGCTGGTTTCTGAATTATCCAGAGCTTCCCCTTCTCCCTCTCGGGACTCTTCTGTTATCAGCACAATAAGAAATATTTCAAGGTTACCAAAAGGAGCAGTGCTCTGCTCTTACTTGGAACTCCTAATTGGAGTTAAGCCTGGCTAGGATTGGGGATTTGCAGATAAATTTGACTTCTCCTTGTTACACACAGAAAGGCAAGACTGGAAACTGTAGCAGCAATTTCACCAGGCCCTGAACAGAAGCAGAGATGGGAAACACTGGAGAAAAATGAGGAAAAGCAGAGACAGAGGAGCACGTGAAGAACAGAAAATCATCAGCAAACTGGCCCCAGAGGAAGATGGTCCCACAGTGCTTCCCAGGGACCAGCAAGGAGACAGGGGACCTGCTTGGGGACCCAGAGAAGGGGCCAAAGAGAGACTGCACATGCCAAGGGGATGGGGAGAGAGTTCTCTGGGGATTACAGTCCTGTGGGCAAGTCTGGAGCAAACAGGAATCATGTCTATTGAGCAGTTAACAGAAGTCACACAAGTTGAACAAGAGGAGGGTAAAGACAAGACCCCAAAGAGAAAGAGATTGAGACCACCTAAAACACAAAGAGGACAAATTTTGGGGAAATAGCTGCAGCTCTACAGCTCACAGTGAGTCCCCACACTCACTGCAGGCAAAGCTGGTCAGGGGATTTCACAGGCAAATGTGAACATCATGAGCTCCTCTCCCAACCTCTGAAATGGAACCAAGAGGCACTGAGACTGACCAGGATTTATAAACTTGGTTTCAGATAAATATAAATAAACTGGGCAAGTTTTCCTTTCCAGACTGTTTTTCCTTTCAAAGAGCCCTGCTGCAGGCAGGGTGCAGCTCTGCTCCCCTGCTGCCGGCACGGGGGCTGGTCACAGCCACGGATCCTGCAGCTGCCATGTAGATGTGGACTCTGCACAGCAGGGATGTACTCAGCTCATTATTTCCAGGAATCAGCTACTCGGTACAATGCTGTGATCCAAGAAGTGACATCACCCTCAACCACAACACAGACTGAACTGCAGAGTAATAGCTCTTCTCCTGCTTGTAAACAGGGTAAAAAATAGCAAGTCAATAATGCAGCCCTGCTTTGACTTCAGAATGGTTTACGTTTCTCTTAGATTCTGTGTACTTCTCCATTTCACTGCTGCTTCACAGACAGCTGCCAGAAACACTTCTGTAGCTCCTACTAAAGAACAAAGTAAAGCCAGCTGGGTCAACAGGAACGTTATAATTCAGGCAAAACACTGAAAACAATTGCAAGAGACTTCTGCTGGGCAGGCTTCAAGCAGAGCAACCCCTTACCGAGCAGGGTGAAGGCATGCCTGGTTTTCTCGAAGTCATCAGCATCGTCCACACCATCGATGGACGTGTCCCCTCCCTGAGAAGTGTAGAAAAAGTCTTCGGCACACGCTAGAAGAGAAGAAAGAGGAGAAATACATCAGCAAGCAGCACTCCCCCACTGCAGCCACTCCCCAGAACATGCACTGGGATGCACCCTGTCCCCCACCCCTGAAGGGCACCTGTCTCCTTTGAACCACAGTGTGCTCAGGAATGGGTGAAGGAGAACCTCAGTAAGTGACTGGAGCTGCATCTTGCAGTGCCGAAACCTCCTCCCCACGCACAGCAAGTTCAGTCAGGGCAGCGCTGTGGTGTGTTTGGGATTCTAGTAACAGCTCCATCACACTGGGGAGGACCATTTCAGATACTGAGGGGACTACTTTCAATAATTTCTTATCCTGTTTTACATATCCAGGAGTGATTCAGATATTTTAACACCTTTTCTACATAAAGCCTTAAGCCTTGGGAGCAAAGGGAATGGAGAATGGCCCGCAGTGCCGGCATTACAAACACCTGTGCTTTAGCAAAGTTACTCCAGGATAACACCTATAAATCCTGTGGAGACTGAGAGGCATTCCCAACACAAATACAACAAGAAGAGATTGCAGGATTCACGTGCACTTTATAAAGCTGCACATGTAATTCCCCTCCTTAAAACAAGGCCCCACACGAGGCCCAGAGCAGTAAGGTGTGTGCCCAAGGCTGCTGGCTGAGCCCTGGCCAAACCACAGCCTGTCCACTGTGAGGGCTGGGGGAGCCCAGCCCTGGACAGCCTCCCCACCTCACCCAGAATCAGTTCTCAGCAGCAGCCTCAGCCTGTTCTGAACTGAGTAGGAGTCATTTGCCAAAACCCACTCATTAACACCCACAAACATATTTCCCAAGCATCATGAATACAGAGAAAAAGCCTACTGTGTGCTCCACGCCAGCCTAGTGGTAACCTTTAAAATCACTGCAATCTGCACTTTTTTTGACTCAAATTGCCACCAGAAGCTCCCCATCCCTTCCTAGGCCTCCCACAGGCTTCTGCATTAGCTGTACTTTCAGGCTGTAAAGGAATACATTTAATTCTTTTTGGCATACAAAGCCCTGTGACACAGAGGTTTCGGTAATTCCGCTCATCGCGGGCAGAAGGTGCTGACTGGGGTCAGGCAGACAATGTCCCTCCTGGTCCCCCAGCCCAACAGGAGCTCACCCAGCCCATGGTGGAGCACATCACACTCACAGCTGACGCTGCTGCACATCGCCCTGCAAGATGCAGCCAGGGCTGCTGGTGGCTGATGGGACATCAGCTTTCCATTTTAAACATCCACAATGGGATCTGTTTCTGCTTCAAGTCATCCCTGGGATAACTGACTCCAATCTCCGTATTTCAAGATCTCTGTAATTATTTTAACAATCACACAAACCCTTTGATTCACTGCGAACAAATAAAACACATTCCTGCCTTGCACCACTGCCCAGGCATCGTTAAGCCAGACACCACACTTCAAAAGGCACTTGCATTGCACATCAACATCTAAAGTCAAATATTTACTTTCTGGTTTAAAATTAAGCCTTTAGGATCACTCTGACTGAAGCCAACACTGGTTGGCTCTGCTGGGCTCATGTATGTTTAGAGACTTTGTTTTCCAGCATCTTGAAACATAAAAAGAAGCAACAACAATTCTTTGTACGTGCAAGACCCAAAGGAGAAGCAACTGTTTTTTAGATGGAAAAATATACATCCTCCTCCATGAGTAATAAAAAATGGATTTTCACATCAAGACACCGCTTGTTTTGTATAAGCCTTGGCAAGACAAGGCTGACAGGTAAGTACAGCTCACACGAGGAAATAAATCTGAGTTCTGACTAGTCATCTTCATACAGGCCTGTAAATCCAAGGCAAGGTCGGAAATGAAAAACATCACTCAAAAGAAAGAGAAGTAAGTGAATTGTGCACCTCTGCACTCACAGACCACTGCCCAGCACTCGAAATTCCCCAGGCCAAGGCACAGCCTGTGTCACACTGGCAGGAGTAGCTCGCAGACCCACATCCCTGTCCCCACCGAGCCTGTTAGCAGCCCCACATCTGACAGCCACCAAAACACTTTGGGGAGGCGTTTCTCAGCTATCGCAAGGCGAGAGGGCAGGAAGCACCAAGGACACGCATCTTCACCTTTGGAAAGAACTGCTTCTTTTCCAGTCCCCGGTGGCTACCTGAGCATGCTGTGACACAGCAAAGTGCCACAGAGAGCAGCGGGAGACTGACATGCACTGACACCAAATTTTGGTTAAAAATTACCCAAGAAGGCTTCCTTGCAGGCTAATGGCCCTGGCACTCGCTCCTCCTGCGCTGCCAGATGTTGCCATTACACATGCATCCCTGAGATGCTGAAGCCGAGAGCCACAGTCACAACAGCACAAACATGTCCTGGGTGATGCACCAGGACAGCAAAGACCTCGCAGCCTCCACTCCTACCAGTCACCACAAACACAGATGATGCTTTCAGAGAGCTGTGATGAGTAAGACTGGTATTTCCCCTGATCCTCATGTTCCCAAGAAGAGAGCAGTGGTTTCACAGCTGGAGCCCTCACACGTCAACTCATCTCCCAAACTGCGCTGAAATAATTTGTGTCTGAATTTTAAGATGCCAGCAGACATCATCGTTACCCAGGGTACATTTTTAAAAATGAAGCACATAACCATGGCAGAAACTCTTGAAAGTGGTTGAAGTGATGTGCTCTGTGTGGGTAATGTGCCTACAGTGACCTAAAAGGTCATTAAGACAAGCTCAGAATTACCTAGAAACTGAAATCCCCTCTCTTCATCTGCCATTCCTCTGCAGCCTGGATGGAAACCTCTGCAAGACCCTGTGGTGGGATCAGAACCTGCCTTGCTCACTATTTAAAATAGGTAAAAAGCCTGGTTTAAGCCTTGCTTTCCTCTCTAAGCAACAGCAAATGCTCAAGATAAAAGAATAATTAAAATATATCCCTGCACCCCCTGCTGCAAGTGCAACCCCTCTGAATCAGGTGTTCTACAGAGGTTTTGCTACAAACCCCGAGGAAAAAACCCAACCCATTCCAGAAGTTAGCCATTTAAAAAAAAAACAAACCATAATGAATTCAAAGGACACAACCTCTCCTGCCAAGACACTGGCCAGATCAGCCCACACTCACATTTGATTTAAAATGCAAACTTGGTACAATATTAACACATGATCTCCCTGCATCAGCTGTAGTTTCACTGCAGCTCTGCTGTCAGTTTTTACAAAGTCCTGGAATCCCAAAATGGTTTGGGTTGGAAGTGACCTTAAAGGGACACCTTCCACGATCCCAGGGTGCTCCAACCCCCATCCAGCCTGGCCTTGGACACTGCCAGGGATCCAGGGGCAGCCACAGCTTCCCTAAGCACCCTGTGCCAGGGCCTCCCCACCCTCACCCAAGCTGCCACATCCCTGGTGATGGGGTGAGCAAACCCATGCTCCACCCAGGAGCAGAAGCCCTTCAAGCTCATCTCCCTCCCCTCCTCCCACTGCACGAGCACACGGGGCCTCACCAGGGACCTGCATTTCTCACCCCACCACGTTCTCCTGCTGCCCTCAGACCCAGGCAGCAGCCACCAGAGCACGGGGACGGGCCAGCACTTACTGAGTCCAAGGTCTTTGAATTCTGGAAGGCTCGAGGAGGCACAGAGCTGGTAGAAGATGTGGTA
>VXBT01007115.1:0-30745 GCA_013400235.1 Oriolus oriolus | reverse complement strand
GATCACATTTTCCATTCCAAGAGACGTTCCCGCCTCCCTTGGCAGACACCTGTCTTTCAAACCAAGACAGTAATGTTTAACAAACAACATAAAAAGATTATCATACAAGGTCATTATCTCCAAGCCAGATGGAAAAGGAAGAGGTTAATTGGCTAGAAATTAATAAACAAAACAAAACCCAAACAACAATACAACCATGACCTAGAAGTGGGTAAAGCCAAGTGCATTCCTGGGTTGGAAAAGGTGGGTTTGGAGCAAATGTTTAAACTAATGTGTTTAAATTAATATGCTTGAAACAAGTGTTTAAATTAGTAGTGAAATTCTTTTACCCCATTCTTAAATAAATTGCAAGACTTTTTCAAAACCAGGAGATGTGAATGATAGCATAGGGTTAAAATGGTTTTTTATTGTAGTAGCTAGAGTAGGCCCTGAG
The DNA here is from genome assembly GCA_013400235.1 of Oriolus oriolus. NCBI lineage: Eukaryota > Metazoa > Chordata > Aves > Passeriformes > Corvidae > Oriolus > Oriolus oriolus. The sequence continues at coordinate 30,312 of VXBT01007115.1, read as the reverse complement.
GGCAAGGCGCACATTCTGTTCAGGCAGGCCTGAACCTGTGCACCTGCCCAAACGGTAAGGGGCAAGCTTAAACTTGTGTAGAAGACTAAGATAGATGAGCTAACTGTGTAGCTGCACCTGGGAAGAGAGGCTGAAGCTCATGCTTGAGTGGAAACAATAATGAATAGATGATTGAGGGGGATCTTGCGAATTATGCTTGGTAACTGATTAACATATCGTGATGTAATGGGAAGGGTATAGAATGTGAGTATCTGAAATCTATAAGCTGGGGATTGATTTGGGTCTGTACCCCCCTCCCCCGGCGCCTCAATAAAAGCACCTGGCATATAACCTGCCCATGATTATGTGTTTCTACGCTAACATGAATATTGGTAATATAGATAAACATATTTTCAACAAGAAACCTCTTTGAGTGTAGTCATCCTGGGGAGTCTGGTTTGTGGGAGCCTTTAATATGAATAGAGCAGCTCCTTTACTCTCTTGACTTGCACAATCCATCAGTGTCTGTGCAACCGTGGGTTCCTGTGGGCTTCTACCACATCTCATTTCCCATGGCACCAGTTAGTGCTTCAAATGCACCACCAGGAATGAAAAATGGATAAAGAAATTGTATTTGCTAGTGTTTCTCATGCCAGGCAAAAGAATAGGAAAGAGGAAGGGAAGGGAAGGGAAAACCCTCCTCCATTGGCAGGGTGTTTGCTGGAGGAAGGGAGGAGCCAGTATGTCTCTTTTTATTTCCTTAGCAAGGAGGGAGTTAAGGGGGAGGCTGAGAGCTGGTGCTGGTGCCAAGACACTGTGTGGAAGGGGATCCCTGCTAACATCAGGTTGGAATTACTGCTGCACTGTCTTGCCAATGCCTCCAGCATTTCCTACCTGCAAAGACAAAACCCAATCACATGAGATGGAGACTAATTAAATTACTGGGTGGTTTCTGAAATATCCATGCATCCCAAGACTTTAGCAGTGTATCTTAATGTCCCAATCACAGAATCAAAGAATGGTTTGGGCTGGAAGGGAAAATAAAGCTCATCTTGTCCCAGCCCCTGCCATAGGCAGGGACACCTTCCACTGGACTGGGTTGCTCAGAGCCTCGTTCAACCTGGCCTTAAACACTTCCAGGAATGAGGCATCCATGGCTTCTCTGGGTAACCCGCCTCACAGGGAAGCATTTTTTCCTCATATCTAATCTAAACCTACTCTTAGTTTGAATCCATTCCCACTTGTCCTGTGACTACATGCTCCTGTAAATAGTCCCTCCCCATCTTTCTTGTAGCTCCTTCACGTACTGGAGGGCCACAGTCAGGGTAACCCAGAGACTTCTCTTTTCCAGGCTGAACAATCCCAATTCTCTCAGCCTTTCTTCCTTGTGGGAGCAAAGACTGCCTTGTAATCACAACAAAACCCACCAGCACAACTTGTGACAGAAAATAATGAAAATTGGATCTTGATCAACCAGGAAACTACCCAAAGGTACACAGAGTTAAGAGTCTGGAAGAGAGCCGTCAGCAGACACATCTCAGCTGATCGACTAATGGAAGGTGTTGGAATAGATGAGGTCCCTTCCAATCCAAACTATTTTATAATTTATGTCACAGGCTCTAAGGTGTCTTTGCTCTGAGCCATAAGCAAAAGGAACTGGAAAAAGAACATTAGCAGTATATAAGAGCAAAAAAACTATCTGGAACATTAAGTCTGTCCCACCTTGTTTCAGGGAACTCAAGACATGATATGGGGCTATCTTAGAGGATTAGGCCAGTTTGTCTCACCCGTGGGCACACTAGAGGGTCATACCTAGAAAAGACTCCATCCCTTCCCAGCTTAGCCTTTCTAATAGAAGTTTGAAGCCTTTTCCCTCTGCACTGTTCTTCAGTCCCTCTATATGACTCAGTACAGTGAAGACAGACATCACTTCTCCAAAACCTGCAGTCCTAAAGATGTAGCAAATCATGTACCAAAGAGCAGTGACACCTTAAAATCACAACTGACTTCTGAAAGCATTGACTACTATTTTTGGAAGGCAGTTCCTTGCTTTGAAGTACCTAGTTTAAAAAAATACCAGTTTTTCCTCCTTTCTGTTGATACTTGTGACAGGAGGATCTCAATTACTCTGCTGTGCTAATCCCCTCGGAGATACCATGTTGCAGTCACCCTGAAACCAGGCACTTAATGAGATGACTGAAAACAGTAATCAGGCACTAGGTGAAGCACAAATCTCTGGCTATTTGGGATTACTGACTCTAAACAACAAATTGAATTATCTTTCTATTGCATTTATTCACAAATCCATACAAGCCTTTTATCGTTACTTCAAAAATACATAAGCAGTGTGCTTCGGAGAATGACACTCCCTGTCATGGCTGAGACCACAGGTCACTGTGGCTGAAGCTGGAGATATCAACACTCCAAGAGTGGAGTCGGTGGACTGGTAAACATGGACAACTTACTCAGCAGGTCCTGCTTAAGGAACCTTTCCTTCCTTGAATTCCTCCTTTCCAGTCAGTTCAAGCAGTGGTGGTACATTCACAGACACTACTGAGCAACAGCAACATCCACATGTTTTCTGTGCTGGTGTTTTCCACACTGATATTTTCCCTGGTGGGAGCAAGTGTCTTTGCAGCTACAGGGAAACTTCCAGTTTCTCTACAATCCCAAAGTGCCCTGTGTTCACAGAGGCAGAGAACACTTAGTGCCCATCAGTACAAGAGCTGTTTATACTGGTGGAAGCAGACGGGAACAAACCTAACAAAAGGGCAACAGGACCTGCAAGACAAGGACTCTCATTCAGAAGCTTTCACAGCCAGCCAGTGAAAAAAAAAGGGTAAATCTAATGAAAAACCTCAAAACTGGTCTGCGTGGTAGAAGATGTTTCTCCTATCTCCTTAACATCAAATATATGGCCATAAAGGAGTACAAGTAAGAAACTACATGGTCTTTAGAAGTCTTGACAAGCACAGCAAGTAGAGGAGTCTCCATCTTGGGCTCAGGGGAAGCGAAGAGTGAGAGGCAAAGATCTATCTTTGATCTATCTTGCCTCTTCACAGGTAGGACGTGTATCACAACTCCTGCACCTGATGGGCCTGCTCCCTCCACACAGTTTTCCTTTTACAGAAACAAGTACCACCACCAGGTAAATAAGCACTCCACTTTAGTACATAAATAAGAACCAAAAGCAACTCAACCAGTTTTCCCATTAAATGCATATTGTCCCCATGAGCCTGAAATGAAGGCCTGGGTCTGAATGTATTGTTGACAGGAATCCATTTGCAGAGGCATCAATTATTATGACTGCAATAAATAATTTACAAAGCGCTGTAAATTCCAAACAGAGTTGAACAAACACAAGGCTCCATCACTACCCATTTCTCTTACAGCCAGAGCTGGGCTGGGAAGAGGTGCCTATCTTAAACAGGATTGATTGGAGTTATTGTACTCAGGGACATGTACTCTGAAAAAGGGCTAAACTTTGTAAAATAAAGGGTAAATCAAGGTTAACCTCATTCAGGTTAAACTCATTCAGGCAGTTCCAGGGCTGCCATGTTAACCTGCAGAAACCCCTGAAGTTGGAATTTACAGCTGGGTTGAGAACGCCTGAAGGGGAGGTCCAGATACACCTCTTCTGCCATGGGGATATGTGTGTACAGAAGAGGCTCTCACACCTCTGGAGATGATCAGGAAACACTCCATGGCATCTTCTGCCTGGCCCCGGAGTGTCATTGTGCTAACCAATGGCTATGTTCAAATCATCTGCATAGGGATAGCTCTGGCCAGTGGGAGTTGTCCACCTATATTAGGACTCAAAATTTCTCACTGTATCTTTTTAGAATCAAAACTTGTGACAGATCCTGTGAGCGATGCTGTGTGAAGGTTTCACAAGCACTCATGAAGTAATGAGCATTAAGGAGTGAGACTCTGCCCCACATCCCTGAGCCACAAGTGACACTCTGCAGGTAGCCAACACGAAGGCAGATCCTGCTCCAACTGCTCCACAGTGCTCCTCTGTCTCATCCAGCTGCTGTGACCCACTGCTGTGAGCAGGCTTTGCAGACTGTGGGAGCTTCTACAGCTCAGCCATTATTTTGCAAATCCCTTCCTTACAAATAAATAAATAAAGCAATAGGTAGATGGCATTAACACGAGAGACCAGCAAAATCAGCTCACCTTCTTAAGTAATTTGCTCTTTGGGATATATTTTCTCTGCCAGACTGTTGTTTTGAGTCCTGTGGTTCACTTTCCCTTTCTTTTCTGAGCACAACAGCTGCTACTGGTTTCTCTGAGCCTGAGCACTGCAGACTCCTTTGTCTGAGCCAGCCACATTTGGAGCTAATTTCTGCCAGTTTTATCCACTACAAAATCCACAGAGGCATTTAAAATTTTGCAGCAAGCCACAAAGGCCTTGTTGATCATTTAGCCAAACCCAGGGCTCTCTGCCCCTTACCCACATCAGACCAGAGTCATCAAGCAAGATGAAAGGTGATGTGACTGAGGTGGATCCAGCCTCCTGTCAGTGACATTGCAGCCTGACCTGCAGTTTTGAGAGGCCATCTGGCCCAAGTACAAGCCCTGGACTTGATTTCTCTTCACAGGGGCATTCCTGGCAATATAACAGAGCAGAATCAGGCCTTTTGAAAGCAATGAAAGCTGAGATCCAAAGTCACAGGACTTGGCACTGACACTTAATCACTGAGCCAGCAGTGATTTTCTCATACAGACGTAACTTGAAATCAGCCCCAGTACGCTGGCAGGGATCTGGAGAGACATGCTGATATATTCTGCAGTACGCCATATATCATGTTTCTGTGCAATTTAAAGAATTGCTACATCAGCCAAATTTCCACAGAATATTAAAAATATAAAAGAATTTATAAATATTTTACATTCAAATTCTCTGCTAACAGTTTGTGAATATCCTGATGTAGCATAATGCAGTTGATGGGTGATTCATTTTCCTCACTTTTGGGGTACATTTATCAAGTTGCGTCATTCCCCAAGTGTTGTGGGCAGTAATGGCTTTCTTTGGGGGTCTATGTATGGCACATAGCCCAACAGACTCCTGGCCCACAACCCACCCTTGAGGCTTAGTCATTGAACTTACTACAGATAATGGATGCTGGGAAAGAAGAGGAAGAGCAATGGAAGGGCAGGCTTTCATGATGAACAAAGGCTACTGAAGACATCAAGATCTGATTCCCTTCCTCCGTTTCATTGCCTCGCGGGAAACCTCTGTCATGAATTACTTCCAGCCAAGCTGTCAGTCCATATTGCACACATGGTCCCCTGGCTAAACTGTGAGCCTTGGGTCTGAGCCGAGGAGCTCCACCTTGTCATCACTGTGCTTCCAGCTAAAACGACCAAACTGTGCTCTCCTAGCATGGAAAACAAGGGGGGCTGCAAGGAGGCTGGAGTTTTCCCAACAGAGGACAACAAATGATGTGTTTTTACCAGAAAAGACACAAGGATAATTAACTTTCTGTCTGTCTGATTCACATGAAGGCATATGAAAGATGTTTTGTTTCCCCATTTTCTTTCTGTTCTGCTGGATCTGAAAGCATGTCTTTGCATTTCGCCAGCTGGTTTCCTTTCTGGGGTATGTTTAAGTTATTTGTGAAGAAAAAAAAATGCACCATTTGCCTTGCTTCCCTAAACCCAAAATAAATTCTAAACACATCAGAACTATTCCTCACTTGCCCCACCTGGCACAGGATGAGATGGTGGAGAGGGTCAATACCGGCCTCCTGGCTTGGAGCTACACAGCTCATTTGGCATCTGTAGTCTTGTTTCCCTTTCCCTGAGATCTCCACATGTCACAGAGCTCAGGGAAGCCTGAAGGAAAGCAGTAACAAGGACATTCTTGCCAGGCTCAGGCAAACACAGTCAACCAAATTACTCACACAAAGAGCTCGAGAAAGAGGAAGTCTTTACTCAGCACACATTAGCTTTGGGATCAATACCTGGAGAAGGTAACTGCCAGCTGCACCATGTTCAGCACCACTCTTCACTCCAGCTGCACTGGGGTCAGAGCTGGATTTCGGGAACCCAGTACTTCCAAATACCACCAAATTTAGCAGGATTTTGGCAATTCTTTCAATGCAAGCTGCTGCCATGTTTGCCTACACCATTTGCTATTGCCTGCCAGCTGGTGGCAAAACTCTTGGCTACTACTTGTGAGAATGTCTCACTTGTCCTCCAGCACTCCCCTGCCCTGGATCCCTGGGCTCCCTGAACTTGGAGCAGCTTAAATGGACCCCAATCATGGCAAGAGGGGGCCCACGGAATTACTTGCAGACAACACTCCATCAGATAAGATTTGGGGTATATTTCCTGTTTGCAATCCTATCTAAACACAACCATTCTCATTTTCCACAAGTCTTTTGAAAGCATGTCCCTTCAAGCTCGTGAAAAAGCCTGAAAGTACAGGAAACTTCTTCTATCCAACTCAATCAGTGGGAACCCCTACAACAAAGAAGTAAGCCAAAGCTCTTGCCCACAGGTTGGGAATTTTCCAATTCAGGCTTTTGTGACTCCCACCCATCTGCACTAGTACAATAGCAGGGCCATGCTTGGCTCTGTGGCAAACTCAAATGCAGTTGGCAGAAGTGGGGAAAGAGATATGATTGTGTTTCTCTAGGGAAAGTTGGTCATTTGGAGGGTATTATCTGGATAGTGGTTATATAAACTGTGGCTGAATGGGCTCTATTTACAATAAGAAAAATTGCCAGAAAGTGATCAGAACATATGCGGTCTGATGAAAAGGCTGCACTTGAGCAACATGAAAAGCCAATAATCTGTGAGGAAGTAGCTGTTTGATAGCTAGGAATTTTAAGCAGGGATAGTGCTGGGGGGAGGGGTATTTAAAATCTAACCAAAACATCAGTTTCAAAATTTCTCAGCAGTCCCAAACCTTGTGTGAAATTTGGAGTACAAACAGGGAGAAGGCTGCTGCAGCTCATGGGCCAGGTTCAGACCTGATTTAGACCTTCTGCAAATTCACAGTGTTTACAGTAGTGCATCCCCTGCCCTTTGGCATGTGACCATTTCACAGAGGCAAATCTTATCCTCACACATTTGCTACCAAGGAGGTCATACATACCTGAAGGAAGGAATCTGCCACACTACATCACAGTTTGTCCCATTAAGTCAATGTCAATCGTAGCACCTCTGTAATGACTTGTAATGGCCCTGAGACTCACGCTCTCCATATTCCATCTACACATACAGCCACAAAGCTCTGGATCAGCCCCAGTCCAATTCCTCTTTCACATCTTCCTGAAAAATACTGTGTGAATTACAACAAGAGAAGACACAGGAGGTTTTATCTTCGATACCTGCCTTCACTGCACATTTCCCAGCACAGATTCAAGAGCAGTGTTTTTCCCTAAGATAACACTTTCTAGAACAAGTCATAATAATTTTTAGCATGATCTTTGTGAATTTGAAATCATAGACTAGGACATAAAACACTTGGTCCACCAGCAGAGCTTAATTTAGCTTGACAGGTTCGGGACCTCACAGGGAGGATTCTGTAGGGATCTCAATTAGCTCAGTGTAACATGCCTGGGCTCCTGCTATTAGATCCTTCATGAACTATACACCACCAAATCGCCACAGCCATGTGCTCCTCATACCAGAGCATAATCCTATCTAGCCAAAGAAGCAGCTCCCTATGAGTTTTTGCCATGATTTGTAATTAATGTAAGAACATAAAATGGCTGCATCTCCAATGTTTTCAGCCCATCACCTTCCAGTACTATACAGCTGCTGTGCATTTATAATGCAGTGGATTTCTTTTTCATGAGCATGTTCCAAGTCTCCTTGAATATGTATGAACTTGTGGTGACCATCCCTTCTCTCTTTCCCACACAGGTTTTTAGACTCCACCACAATCAGAGCTTTCTAGCTTATTCATTATATGAAAACTAACTCTTGATAAGCCTTGTTTCCTCTTCCTTTCCCCTATATGCTTTATCTGATGTAGAGATGAGAACTGCCTATAGGCTTCAAGGTGTGGGCCGTCCATGGATTTGTACAGCTGCACTGAGAGATGACCCCTATTGCTTTCCCAATCCTGCCAGTATTTTGGGGTTTCTGCTAAGCACTGGCCCGAATTTTCATGAGACTTTCCAGAGATTTAATCTCTTCATTGGTAATGGACAAGTCAAAGCCCCCTGTTTCACAGAAGATCTTAGGTTTCTTTTTTTCTTAATGGCATTATGTTACACTGTGTTGTACCTCACACTTTACTACTCAGTCACTACTTCTCCTGAAGATGTTCACAGGCTTCATCCCCTACCTTGAAGAACTCTCTACCACCAGAACAGAGACAGGCCCCTCCAAAGTGATACTGCTATCTTCCCAAGACAGACATTTCAGATAAGCAAGCTGTGGAAGAGTTTCTTTTTCTCTACAAGATGTGTGATTTCTAGACAGCAAAAATTAAGCAGGATGAATGCCACTGCAGAGCTCTAATCCCTGAGTTCATGAAGGTCTAAGGTGTAAGAAAGCTCCTGTGATCTCAAGCCCCTCTATACAACCAGTCAGAAAAGTGGGTCTGCAATTCACAGAAAAACAGAATTAGCTTTAGAACTACACTGGAGAAGGATTTGAAAAGCACAAGTCTCAGTCCCTTATCTCCACAGACTTTCCATTCTCTCTCGCTGTTAAGAGTGCAAAGACCCACGAGAGGCCATACCACATTTTCTGCAGACACAGCGATTTACTGACACCAGCTCAGTGACTGTGGAGCTTCCACTTCTTCATGCAGGATAGGTATACACCTTCTGGGATCTAGTTTCAATCTTTTCCTGCCCTTAAATTTAAGCCTCAAATTTAAGGTCCAAGAAATATCTTCCTCACAGATCACAGGCCATACATCCCCTTCTCACATCATAATGGTCCCCTGCAATGTTACACCCAGCATATGGAGGGAGATGGCTGTATTTGTTCAAGCCTTGTTCCTTCAGGATGATTAGTCCTACATCTTCCAGTGCAGGTGCTGACACATATGGCCACCATATCTTCATCGTGCTCATCAAAAACGCAAGACCTACTTGTTCCTAACTTTCAGCTTTTGAGTATTTACAGATTGACAGAACTTACCCTAGTTTCCCTGATTGTTATTTTCCTTCTCTGTTCAGCTGGACAAATGAACACTGCACTCCCTGAACTGAAGAGAGAAGCATATGGATTGTTCATTAGGAAATTAGTGCTTTATTTTATGCATTGTTCTGTCAAAAAAAAAATCTTCCAACAATTACATAAGGTTGTACTTACTCAATATTTAGATAGATGATCATTAAGGAAAAGACTGGCTTTGAATAAAGTGTCTCCTTTCCTTTCAGGGTTAATGGTGAGCAACATCCAGTTCTTCAGTTGGCTGGAGACTGGTTTTGGAAAGGTGACAGTGACATGGTCCAGCTGTTCTGCCTATTTGTATTGTTTGATGATCTGATGCCAAAGCACTGAGCATAAAGGAAATTATCTTTAAAAAGCTGTTTGAAATTGTGTTTAATTTATCAGCTTTCAAAATAGTCCCTTTTTTTTAACAAACACTCTCGCAGCACTCAGAGATTTGAGGGCTTTTCTGCTGTATTTGAGAAAACAAAACCATTTTCAAGACCCTTCTTGAAGTTATAAATGAGACCAGCAATTTCTTTTCAAAATAGAAGAATAGTCATGTGCAATTTCTAAGTTGTTGCCAAAACTAGACCAAAAAAACCCCAATCTCACAACACGGAACATATCTATCAGCCATTTGGATGCTGAAGTGTTCTGGTAAAAATCTGCTTAGCATAATTACACTCTGTACAAAGCTTCCCACCAGCTCAACCAGAAATTGGGTGCTGTTTGTCCTGTCTTAGCGAAGAGATGTCTGCTGGCATGGCCACATCTTTAACTGGATGCCTACTTCACTGCTGCTACTTGATTCTTAGCAAAATACACAGAACACCTACTGTGCCATTCATGAATGCGTCACATTCCCGTGACAGCTGACAGTCATGGCTTGCTTCCTAAAATATTAGGATATATGTATTCTTGCTTCTTTTCCCAGATGCAAACAGCGAAAAGAGAATCAGCCCAGGGAGAGATGAAGATAAGCTACAAATCTATTTGATTTCGTGTCTGAGGAAATAATCCTCTGGGATCTCCATAACCCCAAAGAAACTGATGGAAAGGCTCCCAAGAGGATTGAGGTCTCAAGTCAGAAACTCCATCCCCATCATAGATATTCACATGTGTATTCTTACAGCACTCTTAACAGAGCAGGGCATATTTCCTTTGTTTCAGGGAGGGACTGAGATAACAGCAAGGTTTGAATCTGATCAAGACCTGCAACATTGGTGCAAAGTATGACTCACAAAAACACGCAGCCATGAAACTTTGCCCAATCTGCATCTTTATGTATTTAATTTCCTAAAAAATCTGATCCTAGGTGACTGCTGCTCTGAATGCTACCTGCTTTCCGCAGCTCCTTTTCCTGTTTAGGTGTCAGGACCAGCAGACCACTGTGGCTAAGGCACCTGGGCCACTCAGATGCTCCAGGGCACACCAGCTGCCCATGGCAGACTCACAGTTACCACCAAGGCTGGGGCTTCCCCACAGAACAATTATTATTGGAGATCAGGCATAAAAAGTAAAGAAACCAGCAGGACCTTGGCAACCTAGTGTAGATTTGCAGGACTGCCAGCAGAGGGGGAGAGCAGAAAGGAAGCACAATGAAAAAATAGTCAGTAAAACCTTTCTGCTTGTAAGCAGAGCACGTTTTTGGTTGTGTGACTGAACAGCAATAAACAGAGAACCAGAGACAATAACCACAAAGACATTTTCACAGAGCCTCTTCTCAGGTTAAACTCAATTTCCCACTAGCTTGTCATTACTTTGATTATGGGACTGTTACTGTTGGTGTATCATAGCCTGAGGTGTAATGCTGCCAACACACAAGTGCATCACAACCCCTGGCCAGGCAGCATTCTTGGGAAGTGTACTGCTCTTACTGGAAGTGTGCTCGAAAATAGCTCCAGCCTGGAAGAGGCCACTTTGGGAGCAGGAAATTGCATCATAACTTCACACAAACAAAACCATGATGGAGCTTGGTGGTGGTAGAATGGGACTCAAAACCCCCAGGATTAAGTCTAGACTTTGCAAGGGGCTTGTTCTGTGAGACAGGTTGGGGAGGCTGTCCAGACCTTTTTGTCCTTTCCCTGTGCCCACCCCAGACACCACGGGGAACAAGGGGCAGAGGACTGGGATACCATCAGCTTGCTGGTCTGTTTTCACACCTCAGGGGCCTGGGATGTTCCAAGGAGATCCAGAGAAACATCCACAAATCACACTGTCTATCTACTTTGAACAAGCCACAAAGGACTTGGCCAGGCCAGTGCTGTAACCATTCAGAGTACCTGCTGCCAAGCCAGTTTCTCACTGTCTGGCTATAAATCTGGGTCTGACATATGCATATGTCATGTTTTCCAGGTTTCTGGCTTTCTATCGTTAATTTTGTAATTCCAGAATGATTACAGCTAAGGAACACTATCTCATCAAAATGCCTATCAGCACACTAGCTTGTAAACACTCATAATAAGAATGGCTAATAAAATACAGTTTATTAGCCAACCTTGTACAGTATTTTTACAGCTTTTTCCACTCATCACTGAGGAAAAATAAATCCTTCACAGCTGTTCTGAAGCTGGCATTGCCACCAGCCTCCCTTGGTCTCAGTTGTAACGAGGTGAGTAATTAAAGTCCTTATAGGAGCACCAGGGTTTTTTATGGCCCACCACAATCCAGTCCTCTGCTCTCCGACTGACTCAGAGAGGAACTGCCACAAATATTGTTTCCAAAATAGATCTGGAATGAAACTTGCTTTTGTTGTGTTAAATGATGGAAAAATTCAGCAGCTCAGCTGCTTGAGAGTCTTTGTTTCCTGTGCCAGGATGCCATGGAAAAATCCAGTGACCCCTCAGAAGTCTGGCAGATCAAAATCCCTGGTCAGGACTGTGGAAGAGCTGCCCATGAATGACTGGAGTTAAAATGGTAACTGTGGCAGTGTGCGACTCTGAAATGGTAGATAATACAAATGGAATCAAATGGATTAATTTCCCTGCCCAGGACAGTGATCCTGAGGGTGGGGACATCCAGGAGAGCTCCGTCTAAGGCACCACCCTGTGAGTGCCCATCAGATGTCGCACCTGCCCACTCTTCCAGAAGAGCCCAGAGCCTCTGTCCTTTCATTCGTTGTTTCCCTTATGTTTATTCATCTCTCCTTTTGAATATGTAAGTTGTTACTAGAAAGTTCGGTGTTCTTCTGTTAACCATTGGTCTGTTTGAATTGTACCCTCCCCTTCTGTATCCCTATTGGACACCTGTCACCTCATATCATCCCCTTATTGGTTGTTCCCTTGTTCCTCCCTTTTTCCTCCCCCTGCTAGCCGGGGTATAAAACCCCATTTCACGTTGTCAGCCCGCTCTTCGGCTGGCATTCTCCCTTCGTGTCTGTTCCCTCTCGAGGGTGAATAAACTCGGACTGCGTTTGCCGCCAAGAGTCCTTCTCCTCCTTTGCCTCCACCTTGCCGCGCGCTACATCGTACGCTGACTGGCTCAGTGTCCAGCGACCCGCGCTTCTCTGCTGGTATTCGCTGTCGCCCTCTGGCCATCCGGGCGGGCCAAGAGGTCATCGCGACAGGTAACAAGCAAATATCTGGAATTAAGTAGGGTAGGGGGAAGCCTTCACTACAGGAAGTTCTCAGGAATCAATCTGGAGTGATGGTGGATAAGTGATGATTTGTTTAGGGTTTAAGCAAACTATAAATATTTTGCTTTTATTTACGTCATCATCTTGCTTGTTCTCAACCAACTGGGCAAATGAACCACAAGGTAGGAACATTGTAAAAAGCTTAAACCATTGATTCAAAAGAGAATGTTCTCCTTAGTGGAAAAACCATGCATCGGCTTCTCTGGAACAAGATGCTTTTTTGTAGCCAAGTCTGTTTTTTCAAAGGTACTTGGTGAAGTCAATTATCATGATATATGTAGTTACTTTCCATGAGGTAAACATAAAACCAAATGTTTGACCATAAACATAAACCTCCTGAGTTTTCCTCCTCCTTCTGTCCTTTTATCTCTTTTTATTGCCACATTCAGAAGTATAAATTGGTAATTTATTGAAAAATGAATGGTAACATTTACCAAAGTAGGACTATTCGCTACTCATTTTACTGTGAAGAGTCTGGTTTAGGAGCTTTTTTCTTTATGTTTTTTAACACAAGCATAAACAAAAATGATCCTGAAAAGATGAGTAAAATTATTTTCCCTCTTTACTTGATTCATTTAGAAAAAGAAGCACTTAAATAAAATCACAGAAAGGAATAAGGTTTCTTTGTGCAAATACTTTTCCCTATCAAGCTCCTAGTGTGGCAATGCAGCACCGCAGCCTGGAGGAGGTACTACGGGCAAAGAGATGTGCCCAGGGCATGGAACCAGCCAGCAAAAATCCTCAGCAGCTTCAGTCTGGGATCCTTATCTAGAGTAACAAAAATCCCTTTGACTCCAGGTACTAATTTAGACCACTGACCTGGCTAAGGCAGCCAGATCATCAAAGGGACTACCTCTCGTTAGCACCCAAGCCTAGGGTACACTTACTACAGTAAGTGTATGATTACAGCAAATCACTCCTTCGGACACTGCCAGCAGTCCGTAACCCAGAGCAGGGTTTGCAGGGAAGGTGAATCACTACTAGTGGCACAATTTACATCACTGAAGTAATGAAATAACAAAGAAAGAAATAAAAGAAATAATCCTTCCTTACGGTATAAAGCAGTCCCTGTGCTTATGAGCCATGTGAGAAAAGCACTGGGCAGCAGTTTTGGTTAGACAGGCCAGGTTGGTTGTCCAGCTTCCCCTGAGGGTTACCCTGCAGAAGAGGGTAACAAATCCTTGAGGAGGAGCGCCATCCCTTCCAGCCCAGATAACAGTGATATGTGGTGCTGCTTATTACAGAATGCTATAAATACAGATTCTACCACAGTGAAGCTTTCAAGATTCACCACAGAGCAAAACCTTGATCTTCCTGAGGCTCTTCCTTCCCCAAGCACCTATTACAGACTCACTGCTGAACTGAGCAACTGAGGGCATTCCTTGTGCTATTAACACATTTTAATGAAACCCATTTTATTAATAATTTCATATATGTGAAGTAATTCAGCTGGACTGGAAACAGTCCACGTAAGTTATCTGTGACTACACTCCTTGCACTCTAATTCTTCCATTTCTACAGGGCAAATCACTCCTACCTTCTGCTATGTCCTGGAACTGAGTAGACAGTGACATCTTTCTGTGGGACAGATAATTCAATTAAATCCAGATTCCAGAAGTAATCACAGTTCAGAAGGAGGAAGTCTTTGTCAACTAAACTCTCACAGTGTGTAACAAAGGGCCTAATACTCTATATAATTTATATAATAACAAGTGTATGAAAATTGTATAGGATTTTTTCTCTAAGAGCAGCATCCTGCACTGAGAGAAAACATCTCATTATAAATACATCCTCTGAAGAACTCTAACAATCTAAAAATGCAGACTAAGAGTGAAGTCACACTGTATTTAGCACTGTAGTATTCTATTTTATACAGTACTTATGCAACCCCACTCAGCAGATGCTTTAGGCAGTGCCCTTGAAGGACTCAGGCATCCTTTATGTCATGCTCTCACCACTAGACAACCACACATGAGTGGAAATGCAGGCAGATTTGGATTAGGTTCTCTGCATAAGTCCATTTTATACTGCTACCCATTGCTCTGGGTTAATATCAGAGATGAAAAGCCAAACACCTCCACTGTGCATGGCATGGAAAGGCTGCAGGATTTGTTTCAGAGAATGATCCACAAGAAACCATGAGGCAATGAGCCCTGCTCTTCAACTGAGCCCCAGGAGCACTGCTGCTGAGCACAGTTCTCAGCCTGCAGCTCTTGGAAGCTTCAGAAAGGCCCTTGGAGAAGACAGTTGTTAAAGAGGGGTATGATACTGCAAGTCCAGAGATCAGGAGTTTTGCCTGGGGAGATCCCAACTGGCAAGGGATGGCTGTAGACAGAGAATGAGGTGTGGCTGGTCTCCAACAAGGTGTACTCTGGCTCTTTAAGAAGTCTGTAGAAATTCCAAGCACCAACCCAGTGTCCAAACCAAGCTTAATATAAGTCACAGCTATAATGTCTGGAAGGTCAAACTCAAGCCAAGCAAATGGGTGAGAAAAGGGTCTTCAACCACCGTAACAGCAGCTAAAGACAACTGCCATTATTGACTGGGTAAATCTGTAATATCTCCTCCTGTCTGCATAGGATGAGTTCTCAGATTAGCACCAGAAAACCATTTAAAAAAACATTATATACAGTACTGCCCATTAATACAAGGGTTTGAAAATCTGACCAGTGTGGAAGTGGCTTTCTCTAGCCTTTCTGGGGAGAAGCTGTTGAGTTAATCCTGATCTGCTGAAGATGCTGTATTAAATCAACACCTGTCAGTTTTCATAATTTCTCAAAGGAAACAGCCTTTGTGATGGATTTTCTCTGGCAAGGAATGTAACAGAAAGGAACTGTGGTAAATGAAGGAATTATGCTGAAAAGCCACTCCCAATTTAAAGTAGATAATGAGCACCAGAGCTATTGTGGAAACAGTTAATTCTAATCACTTATGAGACAATAAAATTTAATTATGGGTTCTTTGAAAACTAAAAACCCAACAATTATTGATAATAGGCTTTTCTTGATGGCAGATAGGGAGCAGAATTTGTTGAGGCTGGTTTTCCTGCAGTTAATTTTTAAAAAATCAGCTTTCAGTTGAGGATACCCAGGCTTACATTAATATATAAACCAGAGCTATTGTACTAAGCTGAGATCCCACAGGACAGAAAAGCAGTCTTCAAGGAACTCTTGGATATGTTTTTATATAATTGGCATTCTCCTGTCTGCTGAGGTCTCAGATCTTTATTATCTGTTCAGGGGTGCTTTCAGCTCAGAACGGCTGGATGTCTCTAGCTTCAATTCAGGTACATTCTTGGTAGTAAGAATGGAAATTGCAAGGGGTTTGTTTGCCATGCACCCATTTAGGTGCTGTTTGTGAGCTTAGGTGAGAAGTACTGGTGGTGTAGCCCAGACCCCAGCATAAGCAGGTGACTCCTGCTCTGTGTTGATGTGACTGTGGCCCACGTCCACTTTCTTCCTGCACCAGGTGCTGCTGCAATTTCAAACAGAAAATTACCTACTCTCCTCGAGTCTAGCAGCCTGTCTCACACAGCCTGAACTACATGAGGACAGCATGAGGGTGGAGAAGGACCATTTCTGGTATTTCTCATTTTGATGTCCTGCTCATCTGTTTCTCTCCCAACCAGTTACAGAGCACAACTGCTCTTGCACTTGAAATAGCTTCCAACCCCTTCAAAGTCTAACAAGATGTTAGAGGCAATCCTATCTACAAGGAGTTACTGAAAAGCCTTTACTAGCAAACATAAGCTAAAATTTTGGAATTTCCCTAATGACTTTAATGTCAATCCATCTTCCCCTGTACACACTCTGTGCCCTTTGGGGCTTGTGATCAAGTGCCCTTGGGGTCTGCATTTTCTCTGGTTTGCCCAGTTTTCAGATGGAAAATGGTATTACTATCCTGTGTGTCACTGATGTCTAGGATAACACAGGCATATGCTTCCTCCTCAGCGCCATGGCGGGACTTCTTTGCTTACCCATGCTAAGCTCACAGCCACGTTTTGTTATCTGTATGAAAACTGCACAGGGACACTCCTCACAAGGCACTACTTCTGAGGCACCAGATGCTTGGGGATACAAATGAGATATAAATGACACAGAACTGCTGAGACCTTCATTTCAGGAGCAGCAGCTCAGGCTAAGCTGCAAAACAGATAAATACTGGTACCTTTACAGCTCTAGGAAGAGCACTAAAAAAAATTTCAGTGCCTATTTCAGGATATCCTAAGAAGTCAGCCCTGCTGGCAGTAAGAACACACTATTTATGTCCTTTCAGCTGGCCACATCAATGAATTCAAAATTTGACTAAAGGCTCAGGTTTGACCCTCAGCAAAGGTCACATTTTGACCACTTCACCTCCACCATTTCGTCTCACATGAATCCTGAAAGGCAGCAAACACTTCAACCCATGCCCCTTGATGCTTAGTCAGAACATAACCCACTTTTCTAAGAGTTGTTCCCAGCGTTTCTGTCAGAAGGGAATGGATTGTAATGCCTCTCAAAGACAGTGAATAGCAGAGGGACACTTTAAGCTAGAATGAGGTCTCATTAGTAGAAGAGATCTTGAAGGAGAAGAGTTTGGCAGCATTTAGTACGCTCAGGAAGTCAGAAAAAAGAACAAGATTATCTAGAGCCAGAAGAGCAAATATCTTTCCTGAAAAGGCACCTGATTCTCCCTATGAATATCTTGGGTGATCATTTACCCCAGAGGCTATAAGTAGTGCAAAATCAGCACAGCAACATTATGCTGGCTTTGCACTAGTGCAAGCAACTCCATAGAAACTAACAAAATGCAATATCCGTAAGAAACTTCATGGTATAGGAGTAAAAACTGGCCTTTAATATCAGGAAACTTTCCCTGGGAGGATGAATTCTGACAGAACTGCAAACCTTTGGCACTCCTTGCAAAACAGCTGCACTTGCCACCCTTGGATAATGTTTTAGACAATCCAGAGCATTAATCCAATATTACGGTAATCCCAAAGCATTAGCATTACTCCCTAGAAATTATTCATCACTTCCCAAAAGTTCATTGTCATAAAGCTTGAACATGATTTGCAACAAATGCTTTTGTCTTTCAGTTTCATCATTACAAACTTCCCTAAATTAAAAGGGTTTATCTCAAGTGGTACTATCAGCCTGCAGAATTCAATATATTTTCATTATGAGGATGAGTGAGAGTTTAGCCCACCTAGCTAATGAGAAAATACCATGTTCTCCATTTAATTAGACCACATCAAAAGGTTCGTATTTAAATTCTCTTCAATGTAAGGGTGAAATAAACGTTACAGCATAACTAGATTATTCCTTATAAATTACATTATGCAGTGGTAGACACTGAGATGCAGAAGGAAGAAAAACAGAGGGTTTGGGAACTGTTTGGCAGCTGACTGTTGAAGCAGAGCAGATTTCCATGTCCTGCAGATGGCTAATGCAGTAGTGTTCATATGTTTCACATGGCATGGCAGCACCTCCTGTCCATGCAGAGATGGTAGCAGCACCATGTGATGGAAACTTCCTAAGGCCCAGGCTGCTGTGACTATGGCTTGGTATTAGAAACACTATGAACAGGAGGAGCCAGAGGTCCTCTCTCATTTACCACCTCATGTGGGATGTTGCATGAGCCCACCCTCCTGCTAGTGTTTGTTGGCATCAGACTGGGATACAGGTGATGCCTTATCCTGGTCTTAAAATTAAGAGAGCTGAACACAGTTAAGAGGGAAAAGGGTTTTACCTCGGTATTTATTTAAGGATCCTCAGATGCACCGAAGTGCACATCGAAATGCACCCCGAAAATGGCCACTGGAGAAATGGCCACCCCCGATGTGATGTGGATGCAATTATAGGCCTTGCCAAAATCAGCATATCTATCAAAGATTCCCCAATGAGGGACTGGGGTGAGACCCCCCACCCGAGGGACCTTCCCCCTGGATGGGCCTGTCTTTGTTTACAGAATGTGTTCTGGAGAGGACCTTGGTGTCTGGGGTTTTTAGAATGTTTAGTCTCTAAACTTAATGAAATACTAGGTCTAAGAGGAGTTATCAAACTTAAAGAAGTATAACTATGTAGGCTAAAAGCACAAAGAATATATAAAGCTATATAAAAGAGTGTATAAAAGGGGTATAAAAGAAAAACAAAAAACCATCATGGCATCACAGGCAGCAGGTGTGCATCAAGGCTTGGCACAGCACACACTGCAGTTGTGGGTCTTAGTACAGTGATAACTTCCAATCTTTTCCTACTTTTATAGATCCCTTTATTACAAAGATACAGAGGTGCTGAGCTCCCAGACAGACTCCTAGATGCCTCTAATGCAAGCAGAGAGAGATAAAGCACAAATAGACTTTTAAACCTTGAGAGTGCAAAATATACATGGTATGCTGGGGAAAGAAAACAAGATGCCTTAAAGGCTGATGGCAACATGCAGTCCAGGAGATACAGCAACCTGCAAGTCAAGCAAGACTCATTTCTCTGCCCACTGACAAGAGCTCTTTCAGATCACATAGTCATTCCTGTTTGATTGTTCCCTAGGACTTTCACAAACCTGACTTTGACTGTTTTAAATGGCCTCAGAGCTAAGAGGTTTCCTAAAGTTTTTCACTGTGTTTTTTCTTTTATTTATATAAAGAATACACTTCATCTTGCTGTGTTTCAAGAGCTCTGTCAGGAAAGCAGAAAGTGGTAGCTCTAAGTTGTCCTATCTCTTACATTCTTTTCTCTTTTCTTTCAACAAGCCAAATTATCCCAGCTTTGCTATTAACCTGTGCAGGGGCTGCCTGAGCAATCCCCAAGTGATTTAAAGAGTGCTAACTTCAGAAGAGTAAAGCCAGGAAGGTGATCAACTGGAGAAAGAGCCTGACTTCAATATTCAACAGTGTCTCCTGGGAAATCAAGCCTCCAGAGCTTCCCATCATTCAGCACACTTGGAGAGCTATCTTCCAAAGTGTGTTCAGCAGACTAACTACTGAGAAAAAAAACCCCCACTGTTACTAAAACTTAGTTCTGTTTATATTTCATCATGGCTCTTGTCACCATTTCTTGTGCTTATCTCAGAGGTTATGCTTTGTACTGTCTCTTACACCTTCATGCATCTCTTTTATCAACCCTATTTTAAGGCAGTAAAAAAGAGTAAAATTATTTGAGTGCTCATAGATTAGGATATTTCTTACTCTGAACAGCCTCCTCTTTCATCTGTCATTGTCAACCTCCCCAAGATTAATAAGGAAAAGACATTTATAAGAGAGAATCTGTTGAGAGCAGAGATGAGTTTGGTACAAAGGATACTAACTGTAACTTTTTTTTAGCTCTGCATTGATCCCAACAGCTGTAGATACTTAAAAATCTTCTTCTGTAGTGTCTCCACAAAAGAAAAGCATATCAAGAAACAAATTTGGCCAGCATCAGTGTCAGCCTGAAGTAAGCTGGAAGATGATTTCTTGACTCCTTCTGACCATGACAGGAGTTGGAGTTTCATTTTGCATCACTCACAGCAATGGGGAGGGAGGGGAGGAGACACCAAAAGGAGATGGAGCAAAGCCAGTGCAAGGGATGGTGAATGTATAGATGGGTCTAACTAAGAAAGGACATTCCTGTCACCTGCTGTGAAGCAGGAGGGGGAAGGGCCCAATGCTTAGCACCCACAGCAAAACATTAACATTACTGCATAATTACACAGTACTCAGTGTGTATTCAGCCCTGGTGTGTTTTCCGACAGGATTCCACTCCAATTGTACAAGAGCCTGTGGACACCAAAGAAGCTGTGGATTATGTACCTGCAGCTGCTGCTGCAACAGGAATGTATATACAAGTATACATAGATACACCCACACTGTCAGCTAAATGGCAGGAGCACTGGTTAACAAAGTTGAATTAAAAGCAAAGTTTCCCTATTTTTCCAAAACTGACAGCCCCTTTTTAAAAGTTCCCATCTCTCCAATATTAATAGCCCACTGCTCTATCCTCTGGCTCCTCACTTGTATTTTACATGTCCCTCTTCAGGGATCAGGGCTTCTTCCTTCTCGAGCACACACAGCTGAAGGCTTTGTCCTGCTGCTCTTTTCCCAGCACCTCTTCACCTCTCAGGCATTTCAGCAGCTCTGCACTAAATGATGTGGTCACTGTCACATATAAGAATGATGGTTTCCTAACAGACCAGTGTTCATCAATGCTTTAAAAAAACAACTTAAAAAAAAAAGGGCAGAATCCTGGCCATGCAGAATTTAAGAATGAGTAGCTGTCACAATCCAGGCATTTATTTCATTTTCAACTCATAAGGTGAGTGACAAAATAAAAGAACAAGAGAATACAGATGTTTTAAGATACTGCTTTTTTTTCTACTAGAGGTGAAAGCAGGGTGGGTGGATGTGAGATGACACTAGCTGTTAACGGGATTTTTGCCACTGGAAAAATATGCACAGGTTGTCTTTAGAGTACTGCTTCATTGACCACCATTAGTCATCCATTTCATAACTGAATGGGTGAACAATTGATGCCTTTGGGCTCTTCTGGAGTTTTGGTTGGTTGGGGTTTTTTGTTGTTGTCGTGAGTTTTTTAATAACATCTCTACTCTGAAAGTGCAAAGCTCTCCCTGTGCACAGCAGGCAGGGTTGTGTTCATCACAAAAGATAGTACTGAAGAAATACCATGACAAGAGCATGGGATGCCAACCAGAAATAAAGTCTGGCTCAAAATTTGGTCTTGGCAGTTAACACCTATGGTTCAGAGGGTCCCTTGGTAGCTAAAGGCATCACAGCCTCTGCTCAGACCTTTGCGTATATCAGTAACAGCTCTCCTCAGATTTTATATCCTTCCTGAAATGTTTCAGCATTAATTTAAAAAAAAACCCAGAAAAACTCTTCACCCTGATTCTCTCTCCACACTCAAAGCTTCTTGGGACCCAAGGGAATGTTGGAGCACACACAAGAAGCAGCCCAGGCTTGCTCATCTCATCCACACCACCTTAATTGCACTATTTGCAGTGTTGATAGCTTCAAAAATCGCTGCTAGGTGGTAGCCAGCTCCACCATCAGACATCCAGCACCAGAGGCAGCAGTATTTCTTGGCAGAGCCTGAAGGTATTGGGGCATATATAAGAGGTAGGTACCTACGGCTAGCAGTGTCTTGGATTTGGAATCTCAAGCAGGCAGAGCGTGGCTGGAAGAAAACGTTCCACTTCAGCTTACTCTAGCAAGTATCAGAGAAGTTGTCCAGCTTTGAATATTCCTGACTCTTGGATGTGCTGCGTACACGCTGCAGCACAGGGGAAGCAAGACAGACACATGTTCCTTAGCTGGTACAGGTTTAGAGGAGACACTGCATGGGCTGCAGGACACAGTGCTGGTGGCCACAGAGCTGAAGTCTTCTGCTATGCAGATAGCCAAGCATAACACTCCATGTGCCACAGTGGGGATCTGCTCTACAGACAGCAGTTGAAGGTGCAGCCAGAGATGAAAAAGCAGCAGAGAAGGTGGGAATAAATATGAAATGGTCATTCAACTGGGAGAGAGTAAAGCGCTGCAACACTTTCACCTCATTTTCAAAGGATTTGATTTTAATGCCCACAATCACGGCACACAATGTTGGACAGCAAAACATGGAAGTCTTTGGGGAGTTCTCCACCTTTGAAGCCAGACACAAGGCTGAGAAAGAGTCTTTATGATACAGGGAGAGCCACCTGAATTCACAATATTGAATGAGAATGTAAAAAATAGTAATGATAATAGCCTGAAGGACTGAGCAGAACTTGGAAGCAATCGCAGGACACACACATGCAGCCTTCTTCTCCCATCAAATCTGCAGGCTGAAAAAGACCAAACAAAAGCAAAATACATGGAAAGATGGTTAGGTGGGTGATCTGAGATCCTCTCTCTTTTGAGGTGCCAGAAGCAGTAAGATTGCAGGCTGGAGAGAGTTCTATGCAGTGTTTCCATTGTCAGCCTGTCTGTAGTGGAAGAGACTCCTGGAGTCCAATTTCCCAGAGTATTTGAGAGCTTCGGCAAACAGCTTTGTCACCTGTCAATACAAAGCAGAGGAGGACTGAGCATTGCAAAGACTGAGCATTGCAAAGACTGCATGACAGAGCAGGCTCCACACTTCTGCTCTGTCACCCTGAAACTTCCCGGTGCAGGTCCAGTCCTTGAGCCCATCCAAATCAACACCAATTTCAAGGTGACTGTGCACAGGAGCTGACTCCAGCCCTCTGGAGCTTGCGTATCCAGCTGGAGAGATGTAGATGTGCCAGGCTTCCTTTGCAAGACAGCTCTGTCCCATGAGAGTTGCTGTTTCCCCTACAGCCCAAATGTAAAGAGAACCAGGGTTGTTTTCCTCTCTCAAACTCAGAGATTAGAACTCTGCAATCCAAACGGTTCAGTGAAATGCATCAAGCAGGTGTGGTAATAAATTCTGGATGGGGACCCTTGTTGTGGTTGTCAGAGCATGTTTTGCTAGTAGGCAAAGGATGGGTCTTCAATTCCCCATTCCTGCTAATCATGTCTGGCCATTATCCTATAACCTACAGCTTGTCATTCTCCCTGCTCTCCACTTACTCCAGTCACAGCAGAAGATTTTGAACAGCTGGACAGCAGTTCAAGTCACTGGGTTCTGTGTCAGTACCCACCAAAATCAGTAGGAGTTTGGCTGCTACGCTTAATGAGAGCCAGATGAGGCTCTTCTGTGACAGTCAAAGCCACTTGCAAAGGAAGGCAAGGTACTGCTGGCAGCAGGAGTTCCACTTTGCATTACCAAATATCTTTTCCCCATCAGTGTGTTAAAGGGGTTTGTCAGGAGCTACAAAACCATAATGACTGGCAACTGGGACTACAACAGGACAGGCAGCAATTCCGCTTGGATGGCACTTCTGAACTGGATTGCCCCAAGGGTCATTCAAGAAAGCCCAGCTACATCCTGCTGTAAGTTTTAAGGACCATACCAGGAACATATTCCACTAAAAAGCACTTCCCATGCCTAATTTAAAGATGTTACACACAACCCTGTGTGAGACGTTTGCTCTGAAGTGGAAATGATGCAGCAACAACTTCAGTTGCACAGTGCAGGCCTCAGGACTTCAGAATTTTCTGTTTGTTTGGTTAGTTTGATTTGGTTTGGTTTTGTTTTACTCAGAGCAATGTCACTTTGCATAGTAGCAAAATGAAGATATATTCAAACCACTGTGTTGTCACGATTTTCAGATACGTTATTTGTCAGAGATAATGAGGGTTCAAACAGACTGGAATCTATGGTGACAAGGGTTCGGAAGCTCTGAAGGCTCTTATGTCTAAGAGGAGAAAGAACAATATGGGAAGTACCTCAAAGTTAGTGAGCAGAGCAATCCCACTGTCAATAGCCATCCTCCGGATCACATAATTATCATGGACAAACCTGGTGTTGCTGTTGGGCAGGTTAATCACCAGATCTATTTTCCCATCCCTCACCAGCCTGAAGAGACAATGCACAAGACAGTATGACAGTGTGTCCTTCCTAGTAAAAACCTCTGATGAACAGCACAGGCATGCAGCTAAACAACACTGAAAAATGTCATTTGAGCTTAGTCTTCACTCAAGAAACAATGGTTTGAGGGGTTAAGGCACTAAGCTTTATTCAGGATTTTGCACTTCAGTTCTAGTCAGCAATGCAAAGCAATATTCAGCCTTGATACAGCTCAGCACAACTCTGTTAAAGGCATAACTGACTGTCATTAAAAGGCTAAATATTCAGATTTCATGTATCCTTGCAAGATAATATAACATGGAGCAATACATCCAAGCCATACTAAACAGGACTGTTCAATGAGATGTTCATTAAGCTGAAACCTCCCTGCTGTGGCAATTCCAGACAGAACCAGATAAACCAAAACTTTTGGATTGAATCCAAAGTCCCATTAAATCCCTACCACTGATCTCAACAGGACTAGCAACTTGCCCCTTGCATTTGCTGTCGTGGATTGTAAACACAAATTTGACAAGATGTTACTCTTACCTCCTGACCGAAGGGAGGCTTGGACTCTGGCTTTCCTGCGATGGCCATGCCACAGGATTTGCTGGGATACCATTAGCATTGAGCCAGGCTGAGGTTGCTTCTGTGGCATAAAGCTGTCACAGGAAAAAAAGGGTTATTTACTGTGTACTTCACAATACCAAAACTATTCACTGAACTCATGTGGGCCTGACCCTACACACAGCCTTGTTGTCAGAGCTGATTTTGGAGGACATTTTTCATAACAAGGGTGTCTCTCTATATAGAGAGACACACAGAGAACAGAACAACCTTCCCAACTTTCTGTTATCTGTGATTTCCTGATGGATGATAGTCAATGAATGGTAGTAACACTTCCAGAAGCAGTGAAGTGGCTTAGGAAAACCTAAATCCCTGTGATTTTCAACAGGGCTTAAGTTCAATCACTTGTAAATTTTTTTGCCACTTTTTTTTTCTTTTTAATGCCTAGCACTAAGTTCTAAAAGTAGAACTCCTACCAATCTTCTGTGGCTGTGTTGCTTTTCCATAGAGATATGGATGTGAAGTGATACAGGGGAGTTACAAGAGTGATGTAAACACCACAAAGTTCATGTGTCTGCAGTTTGCGAGTATCACTGAAAATGTAGCTATATAGATATTCTCCATACAAAAGGTTTTTCCTCCCTTGTCTCCTGCCATGGCATTGTATTGGCATTTTTGTGTCTTGGAGAAGTTGGGGGAGTGTATAATGTCCATCTCAGCTCCAGCCTGACAGCAGAGCCAGGGTTGTTCCTGCCCTCAAAACAGACCTATATGTTCAATTAAACATTCATTAAAACTTTTAATTGGGTGGTACCTGCTGACTTTATGGATCGCTCAGCTAAAAATCCCTGTTGTACATCAAAAATACCCTTTTTTCTCTATCTCCAAAGAAACTCCAACATTTCTGTAGCAGTCTGAGGACATTTCAGATTTTGAAAGCTCTCTAAGTGGAATCACTTACCTTGAAGCCTTGCTCATGCAGTAGTTCTGCTACACTGAGGAATCTGGGGCGGAAGGACTTCTGAAAAAGGGTATTTTTTTAGATATAGCACCAAAGCTAGGATTTGGAAACAGTACATTGTTGGGCAACATGAAGCTCCTCCACACTGTTCTAAGAGGCAAACACACCTTTCTGTGCTGAGTGTGTGCATGGACAGAAATGTCTGCACATGCATATACAGCACGATTCCCAAGACAACTATCTGAATACTGAAGCCCAAGTCACTCCCAGCTAAGACATATTTTGTTACACCAGAGTAAGTGTTCCCATACTAAGTCAGACTGCAACCACCAAAGATTTAGTACTGTATAAAATTAAATATACTGTAGTATGCGCAATTGCCTTCTCAAATAAACCAACCAGAGTCTCCTCAGCTCTTAATAAAGTATGTTTTCAATCATTGCTCAAACATTTGCTTTCTCTTCTGGCACATAACATATATGGATGGGCTTCGGGCTGCCTTTGAATGCTCTTCTGTTTGCACATTCACTCAAGTAAGAGCTTGTGCATGTGTGAGTTCATTTCTAAGTCCCACGGGCGTATGGAAATGGAGTCAGGAGACTGGGACACCATATTCCCATGAGGACCCGAATGCCTGACTTACAGTACCTTTGAAAGACTGTCTTATAAAGCATACCCAGATCCAACATCATTTAGAAAGATAAGATGACAACCTGTAGACATCTGCACTTGAACAAGCCATTCTGTGGTAACAGGTGAGCGGAAGTATCAGCCTAAGTATCTTTGAGATGCTGAAGGTACAGCAATGCAAAGACCAGATGCAACACATGCACTGATGTGCAAGGCAAGCCAAACCTTGCTTTTAACCTTAGCCTGGTCTGGCCATTTGCAAGTAAGATTATTACAAGCTCCCTTGTTCCTGCTGGAGCTACTGATACCTTAAACTTTATGGACAAGAGAGCAATATCCTGAAGGGTCAACAATTTCCTAGGAAGAAAAGGAGTAAATAGGGTTTTCTTCTGACCACTCTGTAAAAAACCTCATTCTGAAAGCCATTGCATTCTGCACATTAACTGGAAAATATAAATACACAATGTGACAGGGTTGGCAGTTTCCCAGTCAGAGAGAATGGTTCTGCTTTCTGGTCAGGGGTGTTGGCTTTCACAATACTATTATAAATTTCTGTCAAACATGTACTGAACACTTGTGACACATAAAACAGCCTTTCTATGAAAAGAAATTACAGCTGTCAGCTTGCATCGGAGCAGCCTCAGATTTACAAGCTGGCTGAAATAACCTGTGTAAGAAACCATTAGTTACTAAAGGTGAAAAGTACAAGCAGATCTACTTAGTGGAAGGTATTTGTTGTAGGAGAATTGCATTTTTTTTCCCTTTATCGGAAAAGTTCCATTTCTTATAACCCCTCATGTTTGCCAGCAACCCTTGCTATTTGTAAAGGGCTACATCCTTAGTTCGTTCAATACAGCTACATCAGTTCTCACTGAGATTCAGCTAAAAATGAAGCCAACCCATCTCCTGTGATAATCTTGAATTCTGTATCCAAATCCACAGCAGAGGATGCAAAAATTCTGGCATGTAAGGAACCAAGGCAGAAAGTCACCTTGAAACAACAGACTTGGGAGTGCCAGGATTTAAAAATAAAATACTCTATCAATGCTTTCCACATCTTGTGGTCACCAGCATAGATGTAAGACAGATGCACTCCATCCCAGAGATATCACTGAATAGCCCAATCAGGAAAGAAAAAAACCCTAGCTTTTCAACTCCTCTTGCATAAAATATAAATTATTTAATGGCAGACTCAGGGTTTCAGCATCACAGATTTCTCCAGATTGTGTAAAGAGGTAGGTTATCAGCTCGCATAAACTGGCAGAGATTTATTTGTCTGACATGGAAGTCATACTCCATCTGCCATGGGAGAGCATCAGACCTCTCAGACCCTGGGGATCCCTGACCTGTGCAGTGTCAGTGAGTGCTCACAGCCGAAGGACAACCCAGCAGGCTCACAGTCCCCACCAGCTGCCCAACCTGCCTTGTGCTGTCCCCTGCACATCAAGGAGCACTCACCTGCCTGACCTTGGGGATGATGACTTGGTTATCCAAAGCTCAGCATGGCACCAGGAGGATTACCACTGAACTGCACACCAGCCTGGAATCTCCCCAGCAAGGTGGGTTCATTTCCTGGGCATACTGGGCTCAGTTTGGACTGCAGATCACAGCACAACCATTTGACTCTTGATTTGCAGAACACCCCAGAAACATTTGCAAGGAAACCAAGATCTCCCTCTCTACTCCTGTTAACTATATCCATTTGACTTTTACTTTCAAGAAGGCAGTGTCCTCTGACCTCAACATGATTAACAGCAAAGGTATAAATGTGCAGCATATCAAATCACTGAAATACAAGCCTAGCTGCTTTGGAGAGAAGCAGAATTCAAGACCATTTTGCTTCTTATTTCTCTCTCTGCAGAGAGATAAAAATCCAGTCTAAAAATCAGAGCAAGGTGCCAGTCATGAAGCAATGAAGCTTTCAAAACTGGGGTGTGCTTTGAGTTCACCATCTACTGTAGGTGAACCATAGCACCCTCCTCAGAGACAACCAAGGGGGCTTGTGTGCATGCTCCCAACAATTATCTGCCCCCAGAGCACCAGAACAGGTTGCAGAAATCCTGTAGTTTGAAAACACTCAGTGATGGTCGAGAGAGGTTATCTGGTATCTGTCCTTCTGAGACTGTTTCCCTCTGAGGATACCCCAACAACTCTGCCTCTTTGAGGCAGGTGGGTTCACATTTGTGATTGAAACGAGAGCAGTGCTAGTGTTCACACCCCGCCTGATGCTTCATTCCTTGTGCCTCTTGTTTCTGCAGTGAGGGGCTCCCCTTTTCTCCAGCCAAATACTCAGAGAAGATCACTCATAGCCTACATGTCAGGTGAAGGTCAACAGTTCAATCTTCCCTTCTCACAGGGCTTTATTCCCCACCCCGTTTCAAAGCAGACCATTGAAAAGTACATAGGCGACAATCCCCAGACTGGGGAGAGGGCAATACCTGGTTCTCAGAATCAACTTTACGCTTCTTGATTTGTAGTTTAATTATAGAAGAAATATGCTGAGATGCAGAGAGACCTTTAAGCGACTGATCTGTTGTTTTCAACTTTCTTTTGCGAGAAAATGAACTGTAAACCACTCATTAAAAAGGACAGAATCTTGTTACTTTTAAAAGGTTTGTGGAGTTGAGCTTTTGGCTTTGTTTTATCTTTTCTTTTTCCCTTCTTTTTTTCTTAACACCTTTGTACAAAGAACATTTGGCTCAGCTTAACAGCTACTGACACAGAACTTACATAAATGCTTTCTATAGCTAAAATTACTTTTTTTCTGCCCATTCCCCTTTAGCTGCTCTCCAGAAAGCACGCTTAAATTTTAAACACTGGTCTCTCTCCTTTTTTCTCCTCCTGGCTTTGCTTTTCTCCTTTTTTAAATGCTGTTTTTAAATATGCAGTATATATAGTAAGACATATAGTACCAACTGCCCAGAGTTTCATACTGAACTTTTAAACTTCATCTAGGTAGCAAGCAATTTTTCTGCTAATTAGAGGTAACTTAGAGCAACTGCTTCCATCCCCAGATGTGTGTGTATATGTTGACATCTAAGGACTCAGCGGTAATCTGTGTTAGGAGAAGTCATGTTCCTTTCTGGCCACTTTTCACACACTTCCTTCACATCCTCCGCTGGCACAAACAGCCGAAGACATTTTTCACACCCCAGTTGTCTGACAGAAAAATTCATCAATTCTATGGTTTTGTTTTATCAACTTTATACAATCATGTAGGGCATAAGCTTATTGCAAGCAGAATGTGAAAATGGCAGGAGGCAATCAGATGGTTTTATGGGGCCCAAGAATGTTCTAGGTGTATTGGAAGTGTATGAATTTTTGAGGAACATACATACATCCCAAAGTTTACAAATGTCTCTGATTTTGGCACCTTACACAGTTAGTAATTATCCCTTGATAAAGAACCAAGACCTTTTTTGCTTTTCTGCCTAGCTCCCTGTCCATCCTGAAACATGTAACCTCCTTACTGATCCAGGCCTGTGAAAGGGGCAGGGCTGTTCCTAAGGCAAACCCATCAGGAACTTCCTTACATAAAGGCTCTTTGCAGAACCCATTGCACTGAAGAGCATTCCCATAATGACATCACTTAAACTTTCTGTCACACAGAGCAACTCTCAGTGATAACAGCAAGAGATGAAACCCTAAAGTCCGAGATCTAGTCTAGCATGGAGTCGGGGACCTGCAGAGTCTGTGTCCAAGAGGTAATCCCTTAGGTGAGATAGTTCTGGCAAAGTGTGGAAACCAGAAACATCACTACAAAAACGTAGCATTGTGTGATGCTGCATCTCCCCTATCCCTTTTCTTACTCTCCACATTTCCCCCCTTTCCCTGCCCCTAGTCCTGGCCACACCCTCGGGTTTTCCCTATTGGTTCCAGTACCCCTACTCCACCCATGTACCGCCCCTGCGCCCTGAGAAAAACCCCAGCTCCCTGACCCTGTGGTCTCTCTGTCTCTCGGGAAACTGGCTGGTCATCATGTAAAT
>VXBT01007104.1:81836-102050 GCA_013400235.1 Oriolus oriolus | reverse complement strand
TGGCTAGAAAGTTCCGGGCTCCTGTACCTTTTTGTGACACTCCGCCCCCGCTCCCAGTGACGATGGGTGGGCCACCTCCTTTCCTTGTGGTCCCTCCGCCCCCTGCTCACTGAAGGCCTAACCATATAAAGACATGCTTTGTGGCATGCAACCTGATTGGGCATATCGCCTTTATTCATAGTCTCCGCCTCTCCGCTTACGGTTTTCGCAGTTCCCTTTATGATGAACCCCTTCCCGTTTTTGTTCATGCGCACGCGCAGCATTTAGCGTTTCCCCGGGATGCCCCCCCGTATTGCTTGAAACCCGCCCTTCCATCTTTTCTCTGGCGCCGTTTTGCGGGGCGTATNGCAAGGTTCGGTCGGCAAATCACTAACCGAGGTCTGCGTTGTTGCGCCAACTCCCAGTCGAGGGGTGGCAAGCAGGCAGTCTTGGGCCGCCTTCCAAGTCTCCTGCTCATCTAAAGCGGTCTGCAGAGCCTGCACAACTTTACCCCACGATTTAAGGCATTTCCCAGTGCTGGAGGACATAGTGTCTTCCGCTAGGGCTTTTAGTGCACTTTTCCCACACATCCGAGCAGAGTATATCTACAGGGCGACTAATAACACCTAATTGCAAAAGCCTTGTAAGAGCAGAGACAAAGTCTCTAGGTTTACAGGCAATACCCCATTGTTTATGCAATTCTGATATGACCTTCGCGAGGGCCTCCATCCTTCTCGCTGGTCCGGGAGCATCCTCCCCGCCGGGCTGGTCCCACCGCTCCGGCCGCCGTTCACTCGACCAGGCGAATCCCGTTCCCCACGTTTTCCCGGGTTTCGGCACCACTTGTTGCCTTTTCCAAGGCGTGACGACCTGGTTCGAGAAGGGCACGGCAGCCGCCTTTGGCTGCTCGGGCCAATTACTCACAGACACCAATGTGGTGGACGGCAAAATGGCGTTTATTCTCGGAACACACAGCGTTATATAGCCTTGGGTTGCGTCACGTCCGTCTGCTTACATCACTGGCTCTTTGCTCTAAGCTGCTTTAGTACATAAACAACAATACTAACAAACAGAGGGGAGACCCTAACTTTCCGTACATGCGTAATCTTCCGACCGCTGGTCCCTGTCTTACCACAACAGGCACTTGAGAAAAGAGGAGGGGGGAGGAAATCAACAGCAATAAAGCAGTCATTTTTTTATGCAAGCACAGTTCTTTAATCAATTCATATTTATTTTTTTGTATTGCCTCAAATTCAGATGACAAAATATTTTGAAACTGCTTATCAAGTTGCTTGCTAAATACTGTAAGCCCAGAATTACCTGGAATTACTTTGAAATGTTTAGTCTGGCTGATTTTTCTTTCCTTCAGATCTGCATCATGTGTTAGGCCCAAGGAAGGAGAGGGCTCTTTCCCCAGCTGGGACATTTACAAAGGCCTTTTGTCTTGTGGATTCTCTGGCACAAAGTAAGTTACCTCAGGCAGAGAACCTTCATGGCCTGTCCTCCACTCAGCCACTTACCTCTGTAAAACTTACAGGAGCTTAATTATCTTTAAAAAACTTTACTTTGCTCAAATGTGGTAAGCATCACTCCACAGAAAGAAGAATTTCTGAGAAGGGGCAAGGGCAGAGACTGAAGCACACATCACAGAAAACCAGATCAAAACACGTTTTCTAGCACAGTCCAAAGGAAAGTGTTATACCTCGCTAACCTTGGTGCAGCAGACCTTTTGCAGTCTCATCT
This sequence comes from Oriolus oriolus, assembly GCA_013400235.1. Lineage (NCBI taxonomy): Eukaryota > Metazoa > Chordata > Aves > Passeriformes > Corvidae > Oriolus > Oriolus oriolus. The sequence goes on along the minus strand of VXBT01007104.1, from coordinate 100,328 downwards.
TTCCAATGTTTAACATATTTCTTGGAATTCAAATTTGTGCAGTTACAGTTTACACAGAAACCACATCTGATGTTAAATAGCAAATGTGTTTCTATCCTTCTAAAATACAGGATAAAACCTGGGGAATTTGGAATTAGGCATCTAACAATGGGCAGCAATTAGAAATATTTTAAAAATGAGAAACCCGTGACAGTGTCTGCCATTTGCATTTGTACTTAAGTGGATAGTAGTAATAATAGCAGTAGTAATATTTTTTTCCTGAGTGCCAGATATTTCTAGCTAATACCAGGCCATGGGATCAAAATTTTGATTCAATTCTTTCTTCCATTTTTAACTGCACTTCTGCATCTTAAACATTGGACGATTTAAAAATACATTAAACATGCATTAGAACACATGCTGTGACTCTGCTGAAAGACAAGAATCTTACAAAGGAGATGTTTAAATATATTCCATGCATCCTACTAGGTTTCAGGATTTCATTTAGGAAGCTTTTTCTAGCTCTTGTGTTCTTTCCTGAAAACCTGTGCAACTACTCCACACACTTAACTGTGCGTTAGCTTCTAAATCTTGGACAACACCTTCAAAATCAGAGATTCCCACTCGGATTGGCATTGTTCTGTTTCAGTGCCTATGTGGCCTGATTTTCCCAAGCATCTTGTGCTCAGAAGCTTCTGCTGAAGAGAGGCAAAGGACCCACTGCTGCCAAGGACCAGGCCAGTTCAGACACCTCCCTCAGATTCCAGAACTGCTGGAAATTGTATGGCCCAAATGACAACATTTAATTCTTCTGACACACCACCCTTCCAAAAAGATCAGTATTACCTACCACCATCCCAAAAGTATGGATTTTACTGAGCATATAGGAGGAAAAACAAAGTTTCACAAGCACTAACTGAAGCACTAATGAAGCTGGAAGATGGAATTCAGCTTGCTTAAGCTAGACACTTAATTCAGATGCATTAAATCATAATCAGGGCTGAAATTCCAGCTTAGTTGGTGAAGAAATAACTGGTTTTGAAGGTCACCATGACCATCTACCCACATCTGCACAGCTGCTGCATGAACTCAGGCAGATAAGATTTTTATTTAGAGATACTCAAAAGCACAAAAAACTGGCAAACAACATCATGAGTACACTGTGGTGACAAACAGACTGACTCTACAGTGATCTCCAGAGCATTCCCCAAGGAACTGAGTCAAAAAAAGGCACAACCACCGGCTCCTACATAACTGCCTATGAGAGCTAAGCTTCCATCCTAAAAGCCCTGAGACACTCAAGAGCAAACCTGGTGGCTGGTACCTGAGCCACTGCGTCTGCAGCACGTGGAAATACGGCAGTGCCAGATCCCACACACAACTACCACAGCCACATCAGTACAGGCAGCACCAAATCCTTCCAGAAAAAAAACTGGAGAAGACAAAGGCACATCATACAGCATCTGAAAATGTGCGTGTGCTGAAACGAATGTTTCCAAGGTCACCTCAACACACCCCAATATTGCTCACAATTTCTGAAAGCAACACGAGATTTACATAAATGTACATCATTATGTAACGTTCACCTAATGTGGGCAGAATGCTGGGAATTCCTGTAATACTTTCAGGAAAACTATGAATAAATTAATTTACCTGCTCAATACTGCAGGACTGAAGAGATTAAGTTAAATTCTGGGATAGGATAATGTAAGATAGGTGATGGCTAGCCTGTCTTGCTACAAACACATCACCAAAGACTGTTGCTGTATGAACACAGTTACTTCAGACGTTTAGGGAGGACAAAGAGTTGGACATTTTTCAGTGGTTTGTGTTCAGAAATTATATATGAACTCCTTTATCTCATGGTCTGGCAATAAGAAATGTGTCTTCACTTGCTTTACCTCCTTAAACCATTCCTCCCTCTCAGAGTGACACCTTCCAGTCAGTTGCTATCTCACCATCCCGAAAATTAACCAGTCCAGTTGCAACAAAGAAAATAATCACACAGATCCTAAGAAAAGCAGGAAAACCAAGGCTGTAATGTTAGCTAACACAAGCCAGGAAATTTAAAGCGGAAATTGAAATTTCAGCCTGAGATAGACGTTTTGGCACAGATATCGCATGATTTTCCTTTAAGTATTGTCAGTCAAGATCCTCGCTCCTGGGACTACACCTTCACAGCACATTCCACATATACACAACATGTGGAGAGGCTTTGAGAGTTGATGGTATTTGCATTTGGACTGACATCTTCTTGTAATATGTTTGACACTGAGCACTTCTGCAACAAAGAACTGAGCCACTTTCAACCCAAGTCTTTTCCAAAGAATAACGGGCAACTACAGAAGAATGAATAAGTGAACAGTTTGCTACAGCAGTGAATGCCTCCGAAAACAGCAAGTTTGCAGGCACCAGATGGAAGAGAACATTATTGCAATTCCTGCATCCCATTGTGTAACAGCCAACAGAGCCGTTAACGCTTTCTGGTGATTTCTAAGCTTTTTAATGTGCTTTCCTTTGAAGGTGGGGGGTTTTTTTGGTGCCCAGTCAGTCTGCAAGCTAGGTTCAGCTGTCTGGGAAAGAAATTTTATTGGCAAGCTATCAAATAGGGAAAACCACAAAATACAGATGGAAACACTAATGATCATATTACAAAAATCACTAGATGGACACAAAGCTTATGTTATAAAGTATGACCTGCAGCACAAGTCTTTTGTCTCTCAGCTTTCTCTCTCCCGTACTAGACACGTCTGCCTTTCCACAACTTTGTTGATCACTTATCCCAGAAAAATGTCTATCTCAGGATCACAACAAGTTCTTACACTTCATTGTTTTCCTCTTCAAACAGCAAACTTAAATCTTACTTAGTGTATGACATTTTATCTTCCTCAGAATTCAGAGCAAAATGGTGGTAAGAGATGTCTGAGTCTACTCAAATAACTAATTTTCATTTCACCACAGATCATCATGAGAAAGCCACCCATTAAGAAAAATACTCCCAGTTACAGACACTCATTTATGCCCAGAAGTGTATTTTCCACTCGCAAGCATTGATGTCCCCTGTGCTCAGGATGTGCTCTCAGTATCTTGCACTCAGTAGAAGTGAGTGTCTCATTTCAAAAGTCAGTGAGCATGTCCAAGTGCTGCCTGAACTAGTCCCTGGCAAACCAGGGCAGAAAGATTACACAACATTAACAAGCTGAATTCAAGTGAAAAAAAGCTGCTCTGTATTAAAGATCTATTGTCTTGCTCATTCAGGAAAACACCTCTCTCCTAGAAGTGGACAGAACCAAATTAATTTCTGCTGTAAACTAGAATAGAAATTGTGAAATTGGGGCATTCATAATCACATTAGTACCAAATTTTAACACTCTGCACTGGCAGCATCATGTTGAGTACCAGTGCAGTACGAAAAAGTCTTATGTTATATACATACTTTATATATAGACACATTTTTAAAGTATATATACATATATATTAAGTCTTGACTCCTACAAGGTAAAAAAGTGTCTCCTCTCTGTGTGTTGATCTATGTGGGGAAAAGTAAGTTATTTTTATGATTCATGAAAAGTAATTTGTAACTCTAGAACACATTTGCCTGCACCACAAGTTCCTAAGTCTCAGTGAACTTCAATGCTCTTCAGTTATATCTAGAAAGGACCTGACCTCAAAATCACACACTGTGATTACACAATATAAGTCTATAATGTTCTCGAGAAACACCACATTCTGACCTCAAGAAAAAAGCTAAATCGCTTTATTTACAATATTAACACAAACTCAGCAGTGGATGCTTCTTAATTAATAAGGCTAACAGAAAGATTCATGGTAAAGAAAACCTTATCGTGCAGGGGGGTGAAAAAAAGTATGAGACTGCATCTTCTTCCAGAGCAGAAAATCACAACCATTCTTTGTAACAAAGGGGAGAAAAGGATTTTTTCATGTATCTTGAGAGTTCAGAGACAATGCAAATGAGATGGTGTTGGGAAGGGAACAAAACTCACAGTTAGACCTCACAGCTAAAAGGACAATAACCATGAATTTTCCACAAAGCAGCAACATATGGAAGTTTGGCCATTTTGCCTGGTTCTCAGGAACCACTCTGAGGCCCTAAATCTGCAATATTCACTCCGAGCCAACACGACCTGTGTGCTGCAGGTGAGCAATCCAAACACACTGAGAGATAATCATATGACACTGCTAAAAACACAGGCACTCGGCCAAAATAAAAGCATTTTTCTGATACAGATGACCATCATCATCCCCAGAAAATTAGACCGTAACATTGAACCAGTACAATTTAATTTAAGAGAAACAAAGGCAGGCATATATGTGAGGCTGGAAACATGAAGTGTTTTGAGGCCCACCATTAAAAGTAAAATACTAACAATTGACCAGATTGTGACTTTGTTTCTGTTGTGGTAAAACAGTATTGACAAATACTACAGCATCATGCCTTTCATCTGTGAGTTAATGTCATTAAGTATTTGAAAATGCATATTTATCTATAAAATTTATCTACACCTGGCATGGTCAGGTTGTTACAAACACACTGGAGATTTGCTTTCAGGAATGCCAAAATACTAACATTAATCTTTCTAAGACATTTAACATCACATTTCAATGCATACGCTTTTCTGGAGAAAAATCCTTTTGTAGTGTGTGTATGAAACAACTCTGAACAACTACCAATACTACCAATATGAATCCTGTTCTACTGCATCCTAAAGATATTAAAATGCATAAAAACTGGGGAATTTAGATCCCTCCAAACTCTTCGTTCCCATTATCCCCAGGCATACAGCGATGCTTAGGAAACGCCACAGTGGTACTGTGTTAAAACATGCACTAGTTCCAATATAATAAATTATATAAAAGGAAGCCAAGGTGTGGCCAAATGTGCCAACATAAGCACTGCTGACCTGGCCATCAGTTCAGAACCTCCTCTATTCGTGGCAGCTCATTTTGAACATTTTTGGAAGAGAAAAAAAGAGGGAGAGACAGGGGGTGAACAATACAACAAAGGAAAAATTTCTTTTTTCAAAACTGTCTCTCCTATTAAGACCACAGCAGTAATACTATTTAAATTGGAAACAGAAGAACAGATTTTAATTTCTCACAAGCCTTTCCATTGATAAAACTGCAGAAGCTGGGATCTCCTGATGTTTTGCCCAGCTATCAAGACATGCCAAGCATCAGAACATTTGATGGAAGAGCCACCAAGACTTGTAAAAAGTCATATTAAGTCAGCAAGTTGAGAGGGGAAGCACACAGCCCACATAGGTGAGTGACTGTGTGGCCTACCTATCTCTGATACTGCCGCTGCACATGCAATTACAGACAGTTCTAAGGTAAATTAACACAATTTACTGTGTGAAGACAATCACAGTTCAAGTCCACTCTGGCACAATTTTTAAAAATTATTTTTCACAATCTCATAATAATGACTTACTGCACAAAGAAACCCCACCAGAATGTACATTTATGACATTAAATCAAATTAGAATTATTTAATTAAATTTTAACTAGAAGAGTTTTAAAAGTGCAAATACTTTACTCTGATTGTGATCCTGTCTAGATGCCCTAAAACCACCACACATTTTTTTCAAAACATCTTTCTAGACGTCATGAGAAAATGCACTAAATGGAAACAAAGCTATACCCCTTTTTAATATCTAAAACACAGGATCACCAGGATAAAAGGGTGAGCTTATAAATAGTTTTGCCACTGGTATTACTACTCTCTCAAAGTTCAGATTCTGGGAAAATCACCTTCACTTCCCACAGCCTCAGTGTGTGCTCCACAGGAAATGAAGGTTTATTCACTGCAGAAGAAAGACATTCTGCTGGAATGACATCACGCCTTCAACCATGGTAACTCCAAGTAAACTGTCACATTCAGTTACCAAACCTGAATTAGAGCATCTTTTCCTGTGTCTGATGTAGCATTTATTTGCTAATATTAAGTGACAGCTCTGAATACCAAGATGGCAGATAAAAAGTTGAAATCACTCCACGCTAACATCTAAACAGAAAATGAATCAGTTTTGGAGGTCACACAAAGTGCCCCTTCGGCTCTCCCAAAAGCGTCATAATTAGTTTATATACTTGCTTTTGATACATCTCCTAAGATTTGTGGAAAGTTATTAGTGGGTAAAACAGAACAGCAATCAAAGAATGTGCAAGAGAGAGAATTCAGATCAGGGTCCCACCACCCACAACGACAGTCAGGCCAACAGCATGTCATCAAAGCTGTTGGAAACTAAATGTAACTACTGCTAACGAGATTTGCCAGGATTCCAACGTGACACGCAGAAAATGATGCACAAAGGTCTGTGTGTGGGAGACAAAAACTTCCCGTGCCTCCAGAACTTTACAGGAGCAGAAGCATTTAAGCCTCCTCCTTTGAAGACTCAGGCATCCCATCAAAGAAGGAGCCCAAAAGCAGGACTGGGACTCAGGTGGCTTCTGTCACCACACTTCTTTTTCTGAGGGCTCTCCAGCTCGAGGAAGGGGTGTAATGTCTACACCAAAGTTTCTTCCAGCCTTGATATTTCTAAACAATACCATTACTTTGCCAAGCCTTTCCATGTAGACAACAGTTAATAAAATCCACAATGGAGTATTTTCCTGTGGTTTAATAAAGGCTAATTCCACTTTCAGATTAATACATTTTTAAGCAAAATCACAAGGATCTTCACTGCGTTTTGCAACGCACTTTAGAATTCTTCAGCATAAGTGGTTTCTTGATTTATTTTTTACAGGTCTCCACTGGAGTTTCATTTCTGTGACATGGCATTTGAAAATGGTGCTGGTACATGAGCAACACCACTGCTCTTGAGCTTGAAACATTCACTAAAAACTGATGGTTTAGGTATGTAATACTTGATTTTCTCCCTCTTTACTAAGGTACTTCCATTATTTCCTGCAGTGAGTGCTGGATTCTATTAAATGTATTTACATTTTTCTCCTTAAGCACTGTTTGCTGGATTTTCACTTAACCATCCAACAAAGACTGTGGTTATGCAGATGTTTACACTGTGTTCATCTCATTTATTTTTGCACAGAAAAAAGAAAAAGGAGTTGCTCCCAACTGCAAAAATACTGGATACGTTTAGAAAAAAAATTATTAATAATTGCTAAAAATTGTAATTTTCTATTTGCTACAAACTTAAAAGCACATCTGAACAGCAAATTATGGAATTACAATGTTTAAGAAAGATGTCAGACTCGTTCCCACATCCCCCATCAGGCAGATCTTCACTAACACTCAGGAACAGCTGCCAGCAAAGGTGGAGCCCACAATACAGCAAATGCACAACTTCACCAGCGTGTTTCTTGGGGTTCAGTGCTCATTTTCCAAAGGCAAGATCAGGTATGAACAGACCTTCAGCATTCCCAACCTGCCCACTCCCTTATAAAGCAGCAATGGCTCCAGCTTCAGGAATGGTTCCATGCTGACTCACTTCTTCTGCAATACCCAGAGGAGCTGAGACAAACCACACACTGAGAATTACTACTCCAAGTTATTGCTTCCCTTGGGCCATTTGAATAACAAACAAAAAGAATGCATAAAGTGAATCCAGATTTTCCCATTTTACTCTTTGAGAGTGCAAGCTCTCTGAGGCAGGAGAACTACCTTCACTTTGAATCTTGCACAGGATTTTTCACCTTATCAACAATTCATGCAATAATGTATGTAACTGTTCTGTCCTTGCCAGAAAAGAAGACACAGTACCATGTTCATTGATAAAGACCCTGACAGATGTCCTGGGAGGACAGATTTGATTTGGATCAAGAGAGAATACACACTGAAGATTGTTGTTGAATTAGCCAGAACGCTCTATGGTGGTTACACGAGATTTATGCTGTCTGTGGAAAAGTACAGATGACACTCAGCTGGCATAAAGTCAGAACAGCTCAGAAAGACAACAACTGATCCAATAAAAATTTAACCAGAACAAAATGGCAACTTAAAAATTTTCAAATGGTGCCCGTGTGTTTCTATCTGTCCCTTGCTTTGCATCTCAGGCTATTTTTATTCTATTGGAAGAGACTCTAAAAGGTTTATGACTCTTCAGCTCATATCCAAGGCACTGAATCTCATCTCACTGCCAGAAGGGCGTTCTCCACCAACTTGGCATAAGGTTTATCAACAGTCACATGTCATTAGTAGTTTCTGTTTACCAATCAGGATGTTGAAATAAACATCCTGACTAAACTAAAACCACAAAAAACAGAGGACAGTGTACCAGAGGAACAGTGTGAATCCTTTCCTAGGAGGATGGCAAATAGACAAATAGGATCTGCCTAAGACAGGATCCCCAGGCACTTCGTTAAGATAAACAGCTTGACAACTGAGACACTGCCAAGTATGAAAAGACAAACTTTCTTAAACTGTCTGTAAGTTGCTACTTTACAAAACACAATCCTCAACCAAGAATGAGCTTCACCACTAAAGTGATACCTCAGCCTCAGTGAAGTCACAGCACAAATTCCCACTGCCCTAAGGAGCCCAGAGCCACATTTTGTTGTACGGGGCTCACATGACAATATGTAGGCGTCTACAGCCTGGTTAACCACGTAGCCTCCCTTGATCACCCCTGAGGAAAAACACACACTTTTAGACTCCATCTTCTCTTAGATGAGACACCTAAAATAGGTCAACTGATTTATACCCAAAAACGCTTTCTTACCTCCTCAGGCTGAAACAAAGATTTAAGTGACAAGCTCTGTATTGCAGATATCTAAAATAAGCAGAAAGAAACCCACATAGAATTTTATTCTTGGTTTTCAGATGAAAACACAACTTGTATAAATGGAACCAAGCACATAATACAGACTGCTCTGTGGAAAAGACCAAAATATGAAGTTATTCACCACTCCTTCACCAGGAAGGCTCCTGATATTTAGACCCCAGTCAATGAGATGGAAAGTTGCAAACATTAACTGTCTATATTGATCAATGAGGTGGAACAAACTCCAAGTAAACTGGCCAGGTTTCCAGTAGATCCCATAAGATTAGCACATTTTTGATGCTATCGTAACTGATAATCAATTTCCTATTTGAATAAAGCTACCTTACGCTATTTGTGTATTTTCTTTACTGTATCATTAGATTTCAGTGTCTCTTCAGAGACTAAAAATGAGTAGAACAATAATAATTTTGCCTGTCTGCAGTTTCATCACCCTAACTGTACCCCACTACAACAGGATATATTTATTATTTATTCCACATCACCCTCTCTCGATGTGTCTTGGGTTCTGTCACTTACACAGGAGTTAAATCCTCACTACGGATAACTTCCCCATAACTTCACCCAACTTCAAAAATCTGTCTCTGATTTTCCTCCGAATTTTCACCTTGTCTGCCAAAACTAACGTTCTATTTCTAACCTCTGAACTGGATTTCCAGGATGAGGAGATGAAGATCTTCTGGCCTCTCATGCCCTGGCATATTCCACAGTGCCGAGTTTTTTGTTTTTGTCAACAATGGTTGTTCCTAACAATGAATGTTGATTACTCAGATCTTAATTTCCGTATTTTTCCTTTCTTACTGTTCCTAGCTAATTATACTATTACAGGCACATGCATCGTATCTACCACACCTTGGAGGAGATCAGACTAGACAGATGGAAATATTCCAATACGACACAAATAATAGAGATACAATATAGAAAAATCAAGATCATGACAGTAATTCTGGAACCGAAAATTGTAAAATACGCAACTATCAGTCAATGGCCATTTTTTTCCAGAAGACATTTAATTTCTTATTTAGAGCTTCTTTAAGCTCCAAATACATAGAAATAAAATGTATTAATTTTCTGAAAGGGAAAAAAAAAATATTGATTGTATATAGCCAGAAGAAACTTTTCCAATTTCTATCAAGACCACAACTTTTACTTTTCATCAGAATGTATTTCAGTAACATATTCAAACAGATTGCAGTAATTCCATAATACCATGTGATTTATGGATACAACATATATTAAAAATTTAAAAAAAATCAAAACCCAACACCTATTTAAATAACAGATTGTTATTAGAGTGGAATTGGTCTCTAGCACTCAGTATCTGTGAAAAAGAACATGCATCTTACACAGGAACTACTGTGCTTAAGAAAATAACCCCTCTACAGTCACCATTTTCATCTTTCTTAAACACACAGCTTTACTTTACATATCCACAGCGAATTTAATTTTCCTATTTGATAGATTAAATAACTTTAACAGTCTGGTTACCCTTCAGTTCAATGAAGAATGTAAATTTGACATCATCTCCATTAGGCACTGAATATTTTGGAGAAGAAATTAATTCTTTTTCTTACGGTCTTATACCCTCCATAATTTTCTAAGACCTTTCTCTTGCTTCACTCTTCATCTTTACTGCTCCTACATGACAGGTACAAAGGCTCCTTCTCAAAGAGGCTCCTTCCAACCTGCACATTACTGTGGCTCAAAACAAAGAAATCTTTCAAAATATCTCAAGGACTATTCACTTCAGTATCTTGATAAATCACAAAGCTTGGCTTGGAATCTTATTTCAGTGTATTATTTATTACAATACTTCAGTGTATTTAAAACTCCATTTCAGTACGCTGGAGACTCTGAAGTCTGTTCTATGACATTTTCTATAACTGACACTTTCTTTCCAGAAGGACTCAATAGCTTTTTACAGATGTTCTTTTAAAGTGCACTCTGTAATGAAGACTTGATTCATTATTAAAAAAAAAAAAAGGTCACAATCATCAAAAGCAATTCTCAATATAAACAGTAATCTGTTGTTACAAGTCAGGACTGAAGTATACAAACACGCTGTAAGTGACAATTAAATAACAACCCCTGAAGCATTGATATCAGCCTTCTTTTCATGAAATACTAGAATTCAACTTTAAGGAAAATTTGAAGAATGCTTCAGCTATTCGTTAAATGACTTAGATATCTAGCCCTCTTTCAAATGCAGCTGAAACCTGTGAATGAGCTCAAAAATCAGTAGAAATGACTGTATCACAGACTAATAGCACAATTGTTTTAAGTGCCATTTCCTTCAGAAACCAGGCCAAAAGAATACTCATTTCAGACTAGAAAAGTCTTAAATGTACCAGAGTCTCTGTGGGGGGAAAAAAAGCAATCAAGAGTGCTGATGAAAAAAGGAAAGGAATTGCAGGAAAAGGTAACTGCAAAATATACCACATCCACCTATTCAATAGCTTATAACATACAGAATACATTGCTTTCAGTCTATTATGATCCAAGATTTATTTTCTTATTTATGGTAACAACATAACAAGGGAGGGAATCCCTGTCATTTATATCCTGATTAGTCAATAACCTGGAGGTCTAATGCAGACTCAAACAAGGAAATAATTATTCAGATCAGTCCAACCAGAGTTTAATGAACAGTTTTAATTTCCTGGAAGAAAGACATTTATTCTCCTTCAGGAACACCAAGGCCATTTCACTGCCCGCCACCAGTTTCAGAAAACTGCTCAGTCTTTTAAGTAAGTTCCACAGTAGAAAAGTAGCCACTGAGTATAAAAGTCTCATTCAATAAACATCACTTCAAATGAATATTAATCCCAAAACGTTCTTTCCTTAATTCTTCTGACTACCATTTACCCCTAATGGAAATAAATCTTGATGTTTAATATTTTTCCAAACACACACACAAAAAAAGTTTCCCTAATGCTAGTGAATCAAAATGCTAAGAAATATTATTCCATGAGGAGAACACCTACATAAAGGATGCTGGAATCTTTTCCATTTCATTCCAATTTTCATCACCAATACAGCTGTACACTTCAATGAGGTGTGTTAATTAGTTTTCCTATAACTGTAGGACAACTAATTAAAAGCCACTGATAACTTCAGATCGTAAGTCTTGTTGGAAGGACTTACCAGCATAGTGTTTTTTGATTTTATTATTTATTTTATAAACATGTAAGTTTAAAAATCTGTACTTACTTCAACATGTGCAAATAACATTGGTTCAGTGTTATCATTGTTTGTCTCCTCGAGGTCTGGTGGGATGTGTCTATTTCTTACTTGGAAGTGTGTCTTACTAAGATAACCATCACCAAGGTCCTGTGTTCAGAAAAAGAGAAAGAAAAAAGAAATTTTCTGTAACCAAAATGCTAAATGCCTTCACTGTTCTAGAAAATAAACAGAGCATGGTATCTAGGCACAGGCTCCAAGTCTTTTTATAGGCACCGATGACTGCAGTGCTCCTCAGCACCTTCTCACAGATAGTTTACACCAGTTCTTGGTGTTGAAGGAAGTCAAAGATCTGAACATCAAAAGTAAAGTTTAATACAGTTATTAATGGAATAAGACGACTGCTCCCTCGGGATCAGGATAAGTGCCAAAGAACAGGAAGGCAGTGCACCAAGATGATGAAGAAACAAGGAGTTACTAATGATTTTGACCTATTTCAATGCATTCATGCCAGGATTAACTTCCCAACTCGTGCAAGGTTGGTCTGGTTTTGCTCTGTTTCCCCCTCTAACTTTACAAAGTTCTGAAAACAAAACAAAACAAAACCATTTCAGAATTTATACATGCAGAGTCACAACTTGCTTCCTTCTCTTGATCACCTCTGAGGTCAAATGTAAGAGGAAACAGATGAAGCTGTGCCTTCTCCCCATTCCCATTTTATCATTCTGCTTTCCAGGCCACAGAGCCCACAGTTGTAAAGGGCCCTTGTACAATTCCAGAGCAGCAGAAGAAAGGTTTAGGAGCTTTCCTGCATTACTGCCCTGTCTTCCTGCACATTTTATTTTCCTTAATTAGAAGCAAGAGGAGAGAAAACGTTTAATAACAGGTACACTCTGAAAGGGAGAAAGCATGTACAGAACACAAAGAACAGTAGTTCTATGTCGAGAATTTATTTTTCAAAGGAAACAAATAAATTGGGGGTTTATTAGCTGTTTCATTACATTTTATTTTAGACAAACAGAGAGCATATGCACAACATCTGATGAAAAAGGATTCTATTCAAAACAGTCTCGCTACAAAATTCATTAACGTAGCATTAAATTACTTGACAAGACGGCAAATTTAACTATGATTTAACTCTTTGGTTAATCTCTCATGGCTGACACAGTTTATGCCATTTATTCTGACCTTTAAACCATCACAGGTTTTATATTGACACACTAGTTCTCACTTTCCAAAGACACTGTAGACTATATGTAGCTCCAATATTTACTATGAGCAACTTGTTTACTTCGTTGTGATCAAGTTTCACACATAAAAAAAAGGATAATGCTCTCTACATGTATTTTTTTCCATTGATTTTTAAGCATGAATAACACCATAGGCAATTACATTGCTCAGAACTTCTCCTACTGCATGTCTTATTTTCTCAATAAATCTCATTAAGAGCATGAACCCACCAAACTTTCTGCATGCCTGGCTGCAGAACCAAGTGCAGCCTGAGCAGGGAGGAATCCAGGGTGCAGAGAATGGTGAAAGAAAAACTAAGCCTAAACTGGTGATAGAAAATCCACTCCTTTCTCTCTCAACACCCTCTCAAGTGTCTCCTCCTTCCTCTCAAGTGTGTCCTCGCGGAGCTTCCCAACAGTGTCAGCAGGAATAAAGATACCTGCACAGGTATTTGTCCCACTAAGAGCAGCACAGAAAGCACTGCAGCCACCCACAGAGGTGGAATGCCCCAGGGCACAGCAAGCTTTGCCAGAGCAGGGTTGGACAGAGCCTCCATCTCCCTGAACCGGTTCTTCCCCGCAACGGAGTGCAGTCAAATGCCACGGCCTTTGCATTCTGTGGGTGCCATGAAAAAACACTGATGGATGGATGGATGGATGGAGATCTGGGGCCAGCAGTCCCTGTGTTTTGTAGCTGTGTGTCGGAGCAGGCAGGCAGGAGGAGCATCCCTCCTGCTGCACTCCGTAGTGTTTTGTACTCTGTACACTTCTATACCTCTATAAATCAAAGCTTTAGCCAGAACCTCAATCCCACTAATGTGCAAAGGGAGCCCCCTCCTAACTGCAGTGGTACCATAAGCAAAAGGGAACTAATGCAGCTTTCAGTGTGATTACCTGGATTAACCTCACTAAATATGAAACAAATGTAAAGCTGAGAGCAAACAGGGCCTCGTTTGCTTCACTTAAATCTCGACCTCCACAGCAAGATTTAACCATCCATCCCTAACGGCAGCACCCAAGTACAGCTCCACCAGCTCCCGCAGTAGAGGTGCTCTTGGCTTTTTTACAGCTTTCTTCCGGTGGAAAAAAAACCCAAACCAAGAAAACACATTATAAAAATAACATCATTTAGAACATTTCACTTACAGCTATAAATACAGGGTTCTGCTTGGGCCATGTGAGCTTATGCACCAAGAGCCAGCTCCACGAGAACAATGAGTATTTCATCATCTAAATTTAACCTCCACAGAAAACACAGGAACACAGGAGCACAGTTTGACCAGCCTAGCTCACTTGTGTGGTCTCACTGCTATCAATGGGTCTATTCACGTGAGTCAGGAATGAGGAATGGGATCCAAGTGCATTACATCAGCAAAATTAAGAGTGCCCCAAACTACCCACAACACATATAGTGGTGGAACAAAAAAAAACCAAAAAAAAAACACAATGAGACATCTTGTTGAGGAAAATCTTTCTTCCCAGACTCCACACTATAAATGGATAGTCTCCATGGCCAGGTTTTTATCATACACTGAAATCATGGAGTCGCCAACTTGGCCCATTAAAAAAAGAAAACAACCCTCCTAGAATTTTTTTATATGAGAACAAAACTCTATCTCATTCTGCTATTTCCAGCAAAGCTTCTTATTTCGCAGAAAGTTCAGACTTTGACCCATGTATTAAATTCCCAGTAGAGGCTCAGAGCATCTTTCTTTGTTGAATAAATCCTCACAAATATAGCCTTGGACTGAAATCTAAAGTTTCAAATGGTTTTCTGTAAGAAAGGGTGCATTGTAACACTTGGCTAATATTTGCACTCTTTTAAAAACTCCTAAACAGAACAAATCTAAGTCCAAGGTCCTCCTTCTTACTGAAATTCTGATTGTCTGTGATGAAAGGGTTGCACATATAAATGTACATCTACATATGTAAAAATGATGGCATACATTGGAAAAAGCATGACTTTCCCCCCCAAAATTCATGAAAGCTCGGGAAACCACTAACACTATTAAACTAAAAAAAAAAAGCTAAAGCAGCAAGTTTTCTACAATAGAAAGAATGCAGAGAAAAGACAACATGAAAACCTACATGCTGGAGAAAGTCAGCATGTATCAATATATTTTCATATACCGTAACAATACATCTTTATATAATGTACCAATACATATTTATACACTACAACACATATACTGGCTAATTTGAGTACCTATACACATTAGTTTGACATTATCCTGAGCAAAATAAAAAAAAAATTGTATGGAATTCAGTAAATGAAAAAATATGTACAGTAAATGCATTTTTCTTAAAGAGAACAGCATTTGTCAGCGTAATTTTGAAAGACGTGTTTGGTTGATAAATATACAAGTTGGAACAATACATGCTCAGAATTCTCTAAGATATCTGTTGATTCCACAAGTGGAAATTAAAAAAAAATCAAAATAATCCCACACTTATCTGACACATACTATAGGATGAAAATTTATTAATTCACAGATCTCAAATGTAACTTAAAGGGGGAAATCATCATAAAAGAAGTGATTCTAATGGGGTCCTCTGGGACTACTCTGAGCCCTGTGCTATTTAAAATTTTGATTAATGACCTAGAAACAATATGTAATTATTATTGTAGAGGTTTGAAAGTTATGGAGAAGCAGCAAATAATGAGAATTGATCATTAATAGTGGCAGATATTTCTGGTTGCTGCATGCAGCTGACAGGTATTGTAATGAAAATACTAAGCCAAGGATCTGGAACAAAGGCTATGTGCTATTTCAGCCTAAAAGGTTAAAGTGAACCTTGGATATAAAACCATGAGCAGTTGCCCAGAGTAGGAGGGCTTGAATTTCACAGTGACACCACATTCATTGCTTGGTCATGCCCACAGCTGAAAAAGGGTATTGATAGACTGGCCAGGATTCAGAGATCCACAATCCTATTTGACACACCTATGCACCTAAACCCTCATGTCAACACACCTATGCTGTGTAAAAAATTTGTTTTGTGTGTTGTTAAAGGATGTTCCAGCCTGCAGTGGTTGTCAACAGCTCAAAAAGTCCATCAGGGGTATCTAGGAGTTAACACTCTGATTGTTTTACCTTGCTAGTTCTCCACTCCCAACCATCTCCTATCTGCTGCGAATGTTTAACAAAGTCTTCACAGTACTGCTTGAATCTTTTCTCCTCCAAAAAGAAGTCTTCTTCACCTGCCATGCTGCACGATACCTGCAGACCAAGCCCAATGTTAGTGCTGGCAGATAAAAAGAACACCAAAAAACGCCACTAATTTATAGCAACTGAATTGTAAAATAACAAAGCATAAGGAAAAAAAAACCTATTGCTTTAAATAAAACAAAGACATTTCCTCAATTTAATCAGGGAATCATGGATATGCAGAACAGCTGAGGTTGGAAGAGACCTTTGGAGGCTGCCTGGTCCATTCCCCCTGCTCACAGCAGTGTCAACTGCTGCAGGTTGCTGGGGACTGTTTCCATTTGGGTTTTGATTATCTCCAAGGACAGAGATGCCACAGCCTCTCTGGGGAACCTGCTTCAGTGCTCAATTACCATAGCAGTGGATATTTTTTCCTCTGTTTAACTGGAAACATTTACCCATCAGTTTGTGCTTGTTGTGCCTCTTGTGCTGTCACTGCACAGTATTGAAGAAAGTCTGGCTCCATCTTCTTGATTCCCTCCTACCACGAATTTAGGGACATTTCAAAGATCCCACAGACCTTTCTCTTCTCCAGGCTGTTTCATCCCAGCTCCCTCAGCCTTGCCTCGTATACCAAACACCCACAGTCATCTTTGGGGCTCTGTGCTAGACTGGTTCCAGTATGGTGGTGTCTTCCCTGTACTGGGCAGCCCAGAGCTGCACTTTTAACATGTATTTCCTTAATAGTGGAGTACAGCTCTCTGTGGCCCAAAAATACGGCTTCAAAACTTTCCCTTTCCCTCAAAAGGTTTTCTCACAGGGTTTTCAAGACAAACTTTTTCCTCAGAGAATTAGGTTATTTTTACTCACACTCTTCCCCCCTTGCCCATTTCAATGAGGGTGTGTCATAAACAGAGCTGGTTTAATGTGTTTGTGGACATCAGGCAGCACTGCAGCACCACACACAAATCACTGAATCACGGCATGGTTTGGGATGGAAGCAACGAAGCAACCATAAAGCTCATCTTTGTCCCACGGGCAGGGACACTTTCCACTATCCCAAGCTGCTCCAAGCCCTGTCCAACCCAGCCTTGGACACCTCCAGGGATGCAGGGGCAGCCACAGCTTCTCTGGACACCCTGTGCCAGGGCCTGCCCACCCTCACAGGGAACAATTCCTTCCCATTATCTACTCTAAACCTACTTTTTCAGTTTAAAGTCATTCCCCTTGTCCTGTCAGTGGCTATCACAACAATTACCTGTAACTACTACAACCAGATCACACCTCTCCTTAACAAGAAATACAAGTGACACAGCACCTCATGCAGTGCTCATTATTTTTCAGTATCTGACCCTGAGTCACATCACCATCCTGTCTGCCCACGACAAAAATTATTTATTAGCACTTGAAACACATTACTTTCAACAGCAGTTAACCCAAGGCTCTGCTGCTCTGTGCCTCTTGGATGCCAGGAAACAGGAAGAGCAGGAAACAGACAGTGCAGGTGCTTCTGCCATTCCCCAGTGCCCGACGATGGGCTGCAAACCACCTTTAGTGAAAAACGTGAGGAGTGCACTGCTCCCACACAGGGTGGAAGCAGAGCTGTGTGCTTCTGGAAATCGGCAGCTGCGAATCATAGAATCCCAGGGTATCTGGGTCTGGCAGGGCCCTCTGGAGCTCACCCAGCCCAACCCCCTGCCCAGGCAGGGCCCCCGGAGCGGTGGCACAGGAACGTGTCCAGCTGGGGCTGGGATGTCTCCAGACAGGGACCCTCCAGGCCCTCCCTGGGCAGCTGTTCCAGGCCTCTGCCCCTCCACGGACACAAGTTCTTCCTCCTGCTGGGCTGGGACTTGCTGTGGTTTATTTTATGGCCACTGCTCCCCTCCCTGTCACTGGCACCGCTGAGCAGAGCCCGGCACCATCCTCTGGCACCCCTGGGAGGTGTTTGTGTGGATGGATGGGATCCCCACTCAGCATTCCCTTCTCCAGACTCTGTGAAAGAGCCACGAGCAGACCCCACGGGCCCGTTCGGACACGGGCCTGGCCGGCTGCTGGAGGCCAGGCGAGCCCTGCACAAGTTTTTCCTTTTCCTCCTCTCCGTGGTCTTCCCGGCCCCGGCGGACAGGGTCGGGGAGAGCGGGAGGGACCAGCCCCGCTCGCCGCCCCTCACGTACCGTGCGCTCCTCCTCCTTTCCCTTT
>VXBT01007104.1:30358-47094 GCA_013400235.1 Oriolus oriolus | reverse complement strand
GCAGGATGCTGATAAACAACTCGCCACTTCGCAGTGGCTGGTCACATCTGGAGCCTTTTGGGATGCAAAAAGTACTGGAGGATTATTGCAAAACTTAGAGGCACTTACGTTGCCATAACTTTTGTTTTTAACCTAAATGTGTGGATTTTCTTTCCCCCCCCACCCTGCGTTAGAAGATTTTTTTGGGCTATGCTATACTTGTGCAGCCACCCAGCTCAGTCAGCAGTGAGGCAAAGAGTCAGACCTACAGCTCTTGTCAGGAAACTTTTCCAGTTTGACCTTAGACTGAGACAGGCTGGTATAAAACCATGGAACGGTGGATTCTGCGTCGTTAATTCCAGCATATTTTGAAACTCCGCAACCCGCAGTCCCCAGCTCTGACTAAGTCAGCACTCAGCACACTGTGTTCAACACCACGGTGCTGTCTAGAGAGAACAAAAACCCACCAAAAAAACCCACAACAAAACCATGATAAATTTTAATTTCTCCACCTTTACATTATCATAACACTTCCACAACACAGAAAATCAACCCACACAGAGAGATGGGTGGATGGGTCCATGGTGCAGACTGTGAAGGCTGCATGGATGGTGGCAGCCAGAGTCCCTCTCTCTGGTATTTCCTTCCTCGTGTAGTTATTCCTGCATGGAATGAGTGGATGGATGTAGCACTCAATTTGATGCAGCCTTCTACCATTCTCAAAGCACTCAGGTACCCTCTTCTGGCAGTCCCTGCTGCAGTTCCAGGGGGTTGTAGTGAATTAACACCTGTCCACAACATTGTTCACCATTCCTGTTCCATCAGCACACGCGGGGAGACGCAGAAGGGCTCGGGGAAGGTTTCGCTCCTGGCGTTCCTCGCACGCACTTTGAAACCCCTGCAAAATTTCCATCAGGTCACTGTAGCAATAATTATGCATGTATGCAGTTAATGTTCCCTGACTGCTTCTGATCCGCCGTGCCTGCTCCCTCTCCGTGCTCTCCCGTGGAGATCACACGGGCAGGATGGAACACACCGCCCGGTCAGGACTCCACGCCCTGGAAAATCTCTCAGCCCCTGCTCCTGGAGGAAATATTCCAACCAACTCAAAATTAAAAAAAAAAAACAAACCAAAAACAAAAAACCAAAAACCCTACCAAAACCCTAAATGCTAATCTGCACATTTATTTTTCCCCCCGCCACTAACGTTTAGTACATGTTGTGTTAGAAATATCCGAAATGCCTTTGATGTATTTTCTGTGATTATCCACAATTTCCTGTTATGTAAGGTATCTCTCAGGAGACTTCAGACTCAAGAATAGGTTGCACTGGGAATTATCACTAAGATCTGGCCCAGTCTGGTTTTTTAGCTCACTGAGCATAGCTGTTGTGCACAGCACTGTATTTTTCCTATACCGTTCAGTCTGTTTATATCAAATATTCACTCTGAAACCGAGAATGCTCCAAATTTATCCTCTTGTGGCACACGTGATCTTTCACAAGAATCCAGTTAAATGTAGGGGGGTTTGGTTGGGGTTTTCTTGTTTGTTTGTTTTCATTTTTTTCCTTCAGAGAAGATATTGCCAAGTTGGGTCTGGCTTTCTTCCCCCTCCTGTTTGAAGGTCAGTGATCATTTAGGACAGATTTCTATCATGCATTTCAGATGCTAAGGCAGTGTCTGTAGCAGGAGACAGGCCATAATTTATCAGTGACTCTCAAGCTGTTCTCCAGCCCCATTCCTGGTGCAGGGCAGCCCGGTTCCGTTCACGTTCCCACTGGATGATGGTGAGCATTTATTGCTCTGTGGTTTCGGCCTCCAGCCCTACGCTCTCCTCCCGACCCACCAGGAATTATTTGCCTGCACAACAACAGTTGTGGGGAGAGAAACCTGATCCTCCTTCCCCTCAGCCACATGCTGTGTCACCTTTGGGAGCAGCCCTGGAGCCACCTCCTCCTTCCAAGCATAACATCAAGGACAAGATCATCCTTCTCCCACTCCCGGGTGTTTATTGTGGCACCTCCTCCTCAGCTCCATACCTGGCAGCGTGTCCTTGCCTTTGTGCTCTCCTCTCACTGTCCTCTGACAGATCCTGCATTCCAAGCCTGTTCTCCCAGCTCCATCCTACCCTACCCCTCTAGCACAAAACAGCCTTGAACAAAGAGTGTGTCTCTCTCTTTTGCAAGCTAAGTGCTTTTACAAAGAGTTATCAGCATACTCATGTTTTTTTCCCATTACTTCCAATACCTTTTTCCCTTTCTTGACATTTTCTATGCACAAAACATCAAGACACAACTCCTTCACAGCTCCTTGGCTCAGTGCAGACATACCTATGGCCTTCAGATTCTGCCAGTGAAATGTGTTAAGACACATTTCAGCTGTTAAATGTGTCAAATACATTAATTTTTTAGTTGACCAAGCTGGCTAATAACACGCAGATCTCCTTTGTGATTTTTGCCTGACCTGCCTGGAGACAACAGGGACTCAGTTAATCCCTGCTTTGAGTGCTTTCCTTGTCTCCATCCCTGCACTCCAAAAAGGAGCAGAGAAACTTCCACATTCAGTTAAAATTGACTAAACAAAACCTATACTTCTGGCTGAGACATCCAGAGCAAAACCAAGACGTGGACTCCTCGCAGCACCCTCAGGGGAGCCGGGCACCTGTGTTGTCACTCTGCTGGCCACTGCCACACACCCAGACCCACCCTGCACGTGATGTCACCACAGATTTTACCTGGCCAAGGGGTTTCTGTTGACCCTGGCTCCGATGGCAGTGACCCACAGCCCCTCCAGCACAGCCCTGGCTCAACACAGCCCCAGCACAGCCCCTCCAGAGCACGGCACCGTCCTGCACCGTCAGCAGGCAGGGAGCAAGAACCACCGGGATTTACAGCTCTCCAGATCCTGCTGATTCATGGGCAAAGCCAGAATTAAACTGTACCATATCAGCTATTCACAGCCCTCACAGCCCTGCTGCAGGCTGCAATATTTGCAGACTCCTCTCATGGTGACAGGGGCCGAGCGTCACCTGCGCTGCTCGCTGACCACCCTGGAGCAGGAGCCACCACCAGTGTCCTAACCACAACTTCACTCCTGTTTGCAGGCCGGGATTCTGCCATGGAAAACCCAGCGAGAAGTAAAACCCAGATTTGCAGATGTGCTTGAGAAAAAAATATAAAAGTTAAAGGCTGTGGTTCAACCGGGATGCATCGTGGATTGGTGTGGTGGTGCAGGAGCTGCATCCCAGCAGATGAATTTCCCTGGTACTACTCACTCGGGCAGCTCTGGGGTGCTACACTCGACCCTCAAGTCCTTCCTGACAGTGCCTATGGTACCTCTATGCATTGGTAAACGATATAATGAACATGGTTAAGGGAGGGGATGCAGGGGTTAATGAGCTGCTGGCATTCCTCCTCCGCTTTGTGGTCTGCTGAGTGCACTGAACAACCTCATGCCAAATCCAGCACATTTGGGAGCCCTTATCAGAAAGAAATCTAAACTTGGGCGTGGAAGACTTCTGGCGAAACAGGGGTCCCTCTGAAAAGAGGTGATTGCAAGGAGTTCAGTGATGCTGAGACCATGTGTGACAGGAAGCAAACACCTCTGTGGAGGGGAGCATGGGACCTGCTGCCAGCAGCTGGAAGGGGGCACCTCACAACCCAGTATTTCCCTTGGCACTGCAGTACCCAACCCCTTTTTTTCTGGGTACCACCACGAACAGAGCCCATCCCATCCACACAAGGCTTTGAAGAGTTACAGTGCTGTGCAATTAGTGCTGGGTTGCTCAGGCAGGATCAGGGCTGCGTTGTGCTAAGCCCTTCCAGACGGGCAGATAAAAGTCTCTGATCCATAAAGTAGACAAGGCATTAGCAGAAATACAAGAGATAAATCTGAAAAAACAGAAGAGAGCCGGGACAGCAGCCCACAGGTTTCTGCAGGCGGAGGGGCCGGCAGGCATCTCACATGGCACGGAGAAGGGGACAAGGAGAGGTGGCTTTGCTTGGCCTCACAGGGCACTAACTCTTATTACAATCACTGTCAAAGCTGGAGGAAATGGCATCCATTTCACTGTTGAACCGTACAGCATGCACAAACCTTCCCCAGCATCCATAAGCAGTTAAATATATTAGAGAACAGAGGACAAGAGCTTGCTGTTGTTCTTCAGCCTCAACTCGTATTGCTTCCAGTGGCCATTTCACCTCAATAAAGACAGAAGGATCCAGGCACAATGTTTTTAATTACAAGTGGCATTTCTAAGCCTTCTGTGGTCGGTGCCTAATCCAAAAAAGTGACTTCACTTTGGACTCTGGCGTTATGGATGCTCCATGTAGAAGACAGGCTGCAAACTGGTTTCCATCCTGCTTTAATAATAGGTTCACGATCCAAAAAGAAACTTTAAACACTTTACTTCAATATTCAGACTTGAGGTTTTCGCTCTGTAAAGAGTTTTATAACCCAGCAATAAAAGACTGCCTTTGAAAGTTGACTTGAAAGGTCTTAGGAAAGCTGGGGATTTTTAGATTTGGAGCTTCCAGTACTTAACTGCTGAACAAGAGATAAACATATTGGCAGCTTGCACGAGCAAATCTGCCCTGACCAGGTGAGATGAGTCAAAATAGAGCCAACTTTGCGCAGTCAGAGCGTGCAGGATGCTCCTGTGCAGGAACACTTCCAGCTGCGCTTCCTGCAGGGCAGAGCCGTGGCATGGGAGCTCCTGGGATGGGGTTTGGTGGGGCACGGCACCCGCGGGGCAAAGGCCCCAGAACCGGAGGGAAAGGAGAGGCGGCACACAAGAAACGCACAGAAAAGGGCCAGGATGAGCACTGAGGTCTGGTTTCTGTGTGGCAGGTGGCCAGGAGAAATATTTCTCTACTGGGTGGATGAGGGCTCGTCCTCTGCCGAGGTGTAACCAAACCCCACTGAGGCTCCCGCGAGCTTTCAAGGAATTGGCAGAGACCGGGGGAATCCGCGTGGAAAAAATCCCAGTTTTTATCCAAATGAGATGTAAATGTTCTGATGGATGAGCTATTCACCATTTCCTCCGAGAACATTGTTGGATGTTCACTGCTAGGAGTTTCCCCTTTATTTCAATGACTTATTTATGTTATTGATTTCCACACAGTTTGCCTAGTTATGCCATTTTCTCTGCAGTCAGCTATTCTGCGTGAGCCCCAAGGATACGTCTCTCCCTCAGGAAGCTCCTACTGGAGTCAGCTGCAATGTCCCTGAATTGACTGGTAAAACCCATTTGTGTTTGTATTCTCATGGCCTCTGAATGCTGGGACCTTGCCAAACCCTCATGGTTGCCTTTTAACCAAGCTATTTTTACTGTACACATATAAAAACATAAATCCTATCACATCGGCATCTGGACATCTCGCTTTGCTCCTTCTCTGAAATTACCTCTCTTTGTCAATACTTTTCCAGGACGATGCCTTCAGAACAAGATGTCAAACCGCAGCAGAATATTTTATGTAATGCTTCAGAGTCACTTTTTCTGGACATGGGGGAACAAACCAGCCTTAGCAGAGTTTGGAATTTTAAAAAGGCTCTGTTTAATAGGAGTCTTTAATGAATGTACTGCTCAGAGAAGGGAATTCTTAGGACTTGTTGGGAACTTGGGCACTAAATTCAAGAGCCATAAAAGATAATTCCTACAGGAAAGAAACACTGCCAAAGAGGAGAAATAAAAATTTAACTGGAAAGAGGTTTTCAAAGAGGGAACACAAAGTGTGTTATGGAGTGAGGCGGGAGTTACCTGGAGGATGAGGCAGGTGCATGGCTGCAGGCAGGAGGGAACGTGCCCCACAGCCTGCCTTGCCTGCTCCTCCCAGAATAGCTCTGGCCAGCCTGGGTGGCAGCTGCTCCTTCCCTGCCACGTCCTGGGCAGTGAAGGGAAGGTCTCTGCCCTGCGGCCGAGCGATCCCTCGGTGCCTTGGAGAGCGTCCCCACCCAGCCACGCAGGCAGCCCTTCTGTGGAGAAACGGGAACCGAATCCTGTGATCATTTCTATGGTGACAAGGAGGGAGAACACAACTTTGAGATGTTTAGAATAATAATGTGCCTAAGCAAGTGCATATTTTAAAACCCCCTGCTCGTGCACGAAGAGGTCCCAAGCAACTTCTGGCAGTGAGGAGGGACAGTCTGCCATAAACCTCCTGGAAGCAGCCTGGAAATTAATTTCCAGAAGCACAACTGACCACAGAGCAATTTCAGCTGTAGTTTTTGCTGAACCCTTCATGGTAAACAATATTGTTAGCCGAGCACGGAGTGACCAGACTTCCAAATGAAGAGCTGGGTCTTCAGGCAAGTGTGGGAACACTGCAGTGCCCGTGGTGAGCTCCAGCATCCTTCGCTCCAGGGTGCCCTGACCCCTGAATTCCCACTCCAAGTGCAGCTCCTGGAAAAGCAGAACGGGCTGTACTCATTCACATTCACTTGCTTGCCTGAACTCCTTCTGAAAAATAAGCCCAAAAATATTTCCAATAAGTCAATTTAAAAAGGTCTTCCAGTCCTCTGTCAACAGATAATGATTGTCTGCAAGCAGTAAACAAATGTTTTTGGTAACCTGGGTCTGAATGCAAGACTTCCTTGGGAAATGCAGTTGATTGGATTCAAATTCAAATTGCAAGACAAGAACCAAGANAGGAAAGATGCATCAGGTTATTTTTAAAAGGAATAGGAATAGATAGGAAAGAAATAGAAAGAAATAGGAAAGAACGGGGTGAACCTTGCCTTCCCTGAGTTTTTACATGGCCCCGCATGAACTGACTTTCCTCAGAAATCTTGAGAAAAAAAAAAAGAGAATATCATTACAAAACATTTTAATAGCTTCAGGAGATAGTGAATTGTGTGAAACATGTTGGCCATTCCTATGCCTTTTGCTTTGGCCTTTGCTTTGGTCATTTTAACTCAAGTCTTGACATGGTTGGATTCCAAGGAACACAGGAACAAGGAATGTAGCACATATCTTTAACTCCAGAGTGCTTCTTGCTGTGCAAGACATTCTCTGTGTTTCAGACAGCTTGGACAATGTCACCAAGCTTGTCAGATTCCCCTTCTGTTTCCCACAAACTCACACAACACTGCAGAGTTAGGCTTCCATCCTCACACAGAGAAATATCCAGACCCACCCAAAAGATTGTTTACATTGACATCAGAGAGGATGGAAAACAAATTATGACATTTGTGTTTGTGTTAGGAGCCAGATACTGCTGGAACCATGGAAATCAGGAACAACATTCAGATTGGATGCTAGCAGCTATAAATCTATTTTAATTCTTCAAGCAGACCTAATCTGGAAAACTTGAAACAGTTCATTAGTCCCCTGCTTAACAGGGAAGTCCAAGCGCTTCTCAGAGGAGGAGAGGGTTGGGCAGTGGCTGTGGAAAATCTATAGATATATATGAGGTAGGTTCACTGGAAGGGTTTTAAAGAAAGGTTTTCTTTACTGTTTCCCTCATGTCCTTCAAAAAAAATTGAGGCTTGTTGCTTCCTCACTCGTTAGCAGCAGTCCCTATTCCTACACTGCTCCAAACCATCCTGGTTTCAATGGGAAGCTCACTCCTGAGCAGACAGCTCGATCAGACCTGCTGCAGCTGAATTCAGCATGTGTTGTTTCCCCAGACAGGACAAGCACCTATGGAGGTGAAAGGGGATTTATGAAATTCAGTGAAAAGACAAAAAAAGTCCCACAGGGAGGAAAAAAAAAAAGGTATTTAGGTATTCCTTAAAACTAATTTTAAAGATTTGGCACGTAGGGAGAAAGAGAAATATAATACAAACAGATTCTCCTTGTTACTGTGCATTTCTTTGCGGGGTTAATTTGTCATTTCCACCACCATGCAAGTTACCTCTAACACTGGCAGCTTCTTTAACAAGAGGACTGTGTGTGTCAGGACTGGGTGCCGCAGTATCAAACCCAGAACAGTTCTCAGGAGCAGCCACTGACTGATGATGGAAAAGTGGAGTGTTTGGGAAGCCACATCACTGCCTGCTCCTGATTCCCCTTGAGGCAGCGAGAAATCAGGGCCAAGCTCTTTAAGGAATGGTAAAAAAGGAAGACCAGGGAGCAAGCTGGCACATGGAACATGAGCTGGCAGATGGAGACGAACTGGCTCCCTGATTCCTTGGTATTCCAGGCAACTGAGGCATCTTCTCCCAGTAAAACATTTTTATCCCCACATTCTTAAATAAATTTTTTTTTCCATTCTAAGGTGGGACACTTTGAGCTTAGGAGAAATTTGAATACACTGAACAGAGAATGTTTAAAATCCGAAGTATGACCCAGACTATTGCCAAGAACACACAGAAAAATGCAGCTCTTCAGAACCACAAATACACTTGTCAGGATGCTGGAAAAGACTGGGTATTGGGGCAGACTGAGAAACTGCATTAGAAGGACCAGCTGTGCAGGGAAATCAGGACAGTCTCTTTAAGAGAAGGCTCATGATCAGACAGAGATGCCAGTCTCAGAATTGCTACAAGGGCTTTGTGCTGGGCAAAGAGAGCAATAACAAACCAAAGAACTTTTGGCATCTCAACTTTATTGAAAAAGGGTACACAGGAACCACCTCTGGATATTGTAAAACTCACAAATAAATTCTTTACAGCCGCACGAGGAAAGATAACAATGAGAGCCTGATATTTCATTCCTTGCACAGTAAAAAATCCTATTACAGCCAGCGCAGTTAGGGATGCACCAGCTGTACTCTGGGAACTCTGTGTAACTCCGTGCCTCCTTCTGCACCACAGCCCCCGAGGCCAAGGAGGGAGATGAAAAAGCCCTCCTCTTCCACACACATGCCCTTCCACATCCCTGTTTGCTGGGCAGTGTCTGGAATTGAGTGAGTTGCCATGATGGGACATGATGCCCTCCCAGGCCACAGAGGAGGCTTCCCAGAGCTGCCTCCCTGCCCTGAACTCCTGTCTGTTAGCAGCAGCCACATAAAAAATGCACGTCTTCCTCCCCCACCAGGATCCACACCTTGGGATGCACTGGTCAGACACAGCCTGTGCTGCTGGAAGAACATTTTGGAGTTTGTGNGAAGGGGGGGGGAGGGGGGGGGGAACCCAAAAGAACGTGAAAGGAAATGGGAGGAATTAAAACATCTCTGCTTCTCAAGGCCACTTTTAAATCGCCAGGGGGGAAAGGGTACCACAGGTCAGGCAAGCGTCATGAAACTGGGCTATAAATTTTGACCGTAAAAGAAGCATATTTTAAATAACACAATTCGCCTTAGATTTCAGGCTCTTCCTTACTCAGGTATCCTAGGAAAACACCAGGCCAGGCAGCAAGTATGTGGAGAACTCAACAGGAGAGAACAGATGGGAGAAGCCTCTGTTTGTTTCACAGCCCTGAGGCATCCTTGTTCCCTCGCTCAGGACTCGGTTTTGTAACCATCCCCGCCCCAGCCGCTCGGAGCGGGCTGGGCTCTCCTCACAGACCCACGGCACCACATCTCCTGCGGCAGAGACACCACCTGGGCACAAACCCAGGGGCTTCAGCCCCGACAACAGCTCTGCCTATGTAAACAGATCTCTCAGGGACGGAACAGGAGGTCAGAGGAGCTTGTTGTGTTCAGCTCCCTGAAAAACACCACCAGGCTTAGACACGGGAAGGGCAGCTCCAAAACCACCAGAGAACTCATCAGCAGAGGTTTTTGTTCAAGTATGCCATTTACACCCAGAAATGGAGAAACAAGAAACATTTTTGAGCTCTCAGTTCAGTCCTAGGACTGCTGTAGGTTCTCAACAGGCTCCCACAACCCTTGGGGTGCCAAAAGCTCCTTCATGCCAGAAATTCCAAAAAGGGTTAACAACTTTATGTTGACCTTAGACCCAGCATGCCCTCGAGACCCTGATTTGGGGTTGTCTTCTCTCATCCATCACACTGAATTCCCAGTACCTGGCTTAAAGGAAAAAGGATATTAATAAGTACTTTAATGTAAAAAAAATGGTGCTTAACCTTGGCATTTGACTTCAATTTCTTGCTGAATTTGTCTGGAAGTGAAGCCAGGATGGACCCAAAGTGGATATACACCACAATACAGACTGGTGGTGCTGGTTACTTCTATTCAGTCATTTGTGACAAGTAATTCTCAGCAAGCATTTGGTATTTTCCTTCTCTTAGAAGCCAGAAGTGATTCTTTCTATTTTCCCAGACCTCCCCCTGGCATGCTGATATCAGGGCACTCAATGAGTGTTTCAGGAGGGAAGTCTGCAGATGCATGCGATATTAGTTCCTTAGCTAAATAAATAATTGCAGATACATGAATGAAGTGGATTTTTTCTATCCTGAGTGTTCACAGGTTGGAGTCATTTGACATCATTCAATGAAAAATTGAAAAACTGGGCTCTGCTCCTGGTTTGTAGTTCACCCTGGACTTCCACAAAGGCAGTTTCAGGATAGGGACCTCAGAAAAGGAAACGATGAAGCAGAAGTGCAGAGAAGAAAGGAGAGAGAAAGGAGAAGAGTTTGTTCTTTCCATTAATATTAAACTGTCCATTTCCCAGCTGCAGGCTCTTGAAAAGGAGACTTCTTGGTTATTACCCAGTAATTCAAACCTTACAAACCCACCTCAGAACACACAAAGACAAGGTAAAAAAGGATTTTTTTTATTGCAGTTTCATGAAATCTGATCCCCAGCAGAGCTCGGAGAATTTGCTAAGCTTTTGAACACATATGCAGACTGGTATCAATTTCTTTTTTTATTTCTTCCTTACCAGATGAACAATATATATGAACAATATCACGTGCGTGTGTGTTGAGGGAAACAAAACACACATAAGCATAAATTAATGAATAATGCTGTGATTTCCTTTCTTACTTTTAACACTGCTCTGGGCCAGCTGTTAAACAATCAGCCAGACCTGGTACAACTTTGATTTGACATGTGCCAGTGCTTTTTATCATCACCACCCCCTCCTTGGGCCACAGGTCCAAAACAGAGCGAAAATCTCTCAGTTTTCAATATATTCTTAGCTGAACACGAAAACCTCCAATGGTTCACAAAAAGCAGAAGAAGCTCAGCTCAGATCTTGTTGTTGAAAACCAGTGGAGGCACACTCGGTTATCAGAGTCCACCGGCACATCCTGTACTTGCTGAAAAGCAGAGCAAGCCCACAGACAATTGCTTTGTTTTCTGTGACTCCTGAGATCCAGAGAGGTTAGCTCCTTGGAATATTAAGCCCATGAAGCAGGCTGGAATGATCTCCATCCTCCGTGAGTTGCCGAGGAAGGCAGAAGAGCTGCGCAGAGGCTTGGATGTGCTGACAGAGCGTGGCTGGTGTGGTGCAGCACAGGCATGGCACTTAATTCACCAGTATGTGCTCAGTAAATATGTGGAGAGGGAGAGAGAGAACCATTTTATCCATCTCCTGAGTTAGGTATGAACTTCTAATGCAAAGACCTACCCAGAGAGTAGAACATCACACGTGTTTGCTTTATAAAACTGTGCAAAGGTTTGCCAAAGCTGTCACAGCGTGACAGTTCTGGCCACTTATTTTCCCAGATCTTCACTCTGAGCACCACTGCTTGCTTTGGAGTCTCCTTTTTAGGAGCAGACCTTAATAAATGTAAAAATCTTGAGCATTCTGAAGAGGTTATTTGCCCTAATCATGGTTAACTCCAGGCTACAGGGGAGGCCTTTCTGCTGTCACACTCGTGCAGCCTGAGTCCTGCCAGGCCCATGGCCCACTGCAGGCACCCTCATCAGTGCAGCTTCACAAAACTGCATTTTGGCTAATCCTAAACCCAAAAGAAACAAATGTGTTAAATAAGCCCGTTGAAGTCGACAGCAGCCTGCATATGTCAAACCAACTCGGGAATTATCAGCAGCTCCATACTGGGATCAACCTTTTCCTGCAACATATTGCTGAGGGTAGTGACCCTGAAAATAAAAGCAATTTTGATGCTGCTAATGTGATTTCTGGCTGGGATTTTTTTTTTTTTTTTTTTTAAGCACAGCACTAACTGCTAAAAGTGGCAGCTAAGGCACTACAGCAGCAAAGTCCTTTGTCACAAATCCCTGCACCCACATCATGCAAAGATAGATCTGCCCATGTGGAGCTTCATGTGGGGTCCCAGTTAGCCTCACATGCACCTCTATCCCCAGTCTTCATGCTGTTTTTCTTCTGGTTGCTGCCACACACAGCACAGGGAGCCACATCCCTGATGTGACACATCACTGAACCAGCAATGGTGACTTTCAGCTATCCTTCAAATGATTAATAACTGAGGCTATGCACTTTTTTTTCTTACTTTTCTTTTTTTTTCTTCACATAGACTGGGTTTCTGGTAAAATATAATTCCCATCAGATGGCTTAAAACAACCAGCTAGCCAAGGAAATCGGGGAGATCTCGCATGCCAAGGGTGCTTATGTATAAGCAGACATAATTTTACCAAATTATCAAATACATTTTACCAACAAAAGTATCGATTCCCATACTAGAAATAAAAATATGTGACTGGGGAGAAGGGGAAGACTGGTTTTGAACTTTTCTTCATGAGAGGAAGCACGAGCTCAACCCATCACCAGCACCGAAGGCACACACGTGAGTGTCTGTGTGAGAGAGAGAGGCTGTGACAGCCCCTCCAGTGGAAACAGTACCAGGGAGAGCTGAAACCACTTAAAACACCAGAAAATGAAGTCATGGAGGAAACCAGTACACACAAACGTGGTTTTTTTCCATTGTAAGGTTGAGGCTGTGTGGCACTGGGTGCCCTGCACAGATAATTTCCCCTACTCTGAGCTCCACGTGTGTGCAGTGTGTGAGCAGGCACAGCACAGCCAGTGAGAGCCATAAACCCATGGAAGGTTTGCTCTCAGCAAGTTCTATTTCCAAGCTGATCATATCTGCGTTGTCTCTGGCCCATTCACGGATGAGCTGCTTAACAGGAGGCTGCAAAATCATCCTGGCTCCTTCTGCAAGGCCGGGAGGGAGCCGTGGCTCCTGCGGGAAGCCAAAAGTGCAAGGGGTTATTGGGTTATTGATAACCCTTTCTTGGAGACCCAGAATCATAGAGTATCTCAAGCTGGAAGGGACCCTTAAGGATTATCCCTCCCTACCCCTGAGCTACAATTACTTTTTTTTTTCCCTCGTGGGTGGAGAAGAGGGGCAAACAAAGATTTTGTCTTTACCTACGCATTCCTGCTCCCTCCATTGTCCAGTAACGATTTAGGGCTCATCCAATCACCTGAGCAGCCCTGGCTCGCCTGTATGGCACAAGAATGGAAGTCTGCAGAACGAGTCTCGTAGTTAGACACTCCACAGGAAGATTACACATTCCACAGAAGGATGAGGGATTCCTCAGAAAAGGCTTCAAAGCTGCCTTGGTCACGTATCTGTCGAAAAAGACAAAACAAAAGCGTCTCTCTCCCGTGATATCTTGCCCAAAAAATCTTCCCAGCTACACAGCAATAAGTATAGATACCTGGAATTAAAATAAGGGGGTACCATTTCCTGACTTAATTTCCTGAGTAGCCCTTTGTTAAGGGCTGTGTGAAACTTGCCCGTTAGATTAATCAATGAATTTTGAAGACCAACAGAACGGGCAGAAACACAAATTAATTGCACATATTACTGTATCAGTAAAATTATGGTCCTGTAATGTGACATTGTTTATGTCAATCCTGCACAGCCACACCAGCAATGTTTCACTGCAGATATCCTTAACATTAATCCATAACGTTACTAGCTGCCGCAAGAGAGAGGGGAAAAAAAAGAAAAACCCACCCAGTTTGGAGCTATCCTATATCTCAGACAGGGTGATATAACATAACATATGTTTTAAAATGATAAAGACTTCCAAGAATAAGACACAGTTTCCAGAATAATATTCATACACGCCCAAACAAAAGCAAAATCCTGTAATAATTGAATAATTGCAGCTTTCTGTATCCAAGAAAAAGTTAAAGGGGAAAAAAAAAAAACAAAACCAGCCCAAACCAGCCCTTTTCAGTGGCTTAGCTGGTCAACACTCTTATACACAAAGCCCAGCGCTCTTCCCTAAAACCGAAGAATTAATCAGCATTATGTAAGAGATTTTTATAACACTCTAAAAATACATTGTGAATTCCTTTCCAGTGTCGGACTGAGAAGCTTTAAAGTACTGCCACACCTCATCCCCTTTTGTAACAAAGGCTGGATCTTCATTTCTGATATTGGGAACTTGAATTTTGTCTCAGCGCTTGTGCCTCAAATCTCATTAATTACAGCGCTGGCCTCATGAGATACAACCGCTCCTGCTGAGAGCAGTGCTTGTGCTCGGAACGACGGGAGCAAGGGCAGGGGCACACGGGTATGGTATCAGCACTCCCAGGAAGAATTACGGACACGCCGAACTTGGGAGGACTGTTTGGCTGGGTGTTTTTGTGCTAATTTACCTGCTTACGAGGCAAACTTTGGTCCCCACGCGGTGGGGTTTTGTTTGTGTGGTGCTGGCAGATAACACCCCACGACAACATTCCTCCTCTCGAGGCAGAGGAAACACTGCCCTGGCGAGTCCCAGCGTCCTGCGAGAGCCTCGCTGCTCCCCGCGCTCCGTTTTTCTGCAGGATAAATCAGGGTTAGCACCATTTCTGCATTTTCCACTGAAGGATCTCTAAGCAAAATTACCAAGGCATCACCTGAATGTTAATGGTGGCTTGGGAAGCAGACCTGTGAGGAGAATGAGTGCTAGCATTTAGCATCTGCCGGGGGCCATCCTGCTCGTGTCCCCGAGCCCGTCCCTGCCCTCCGAAATTCATCGCGCTCTGCCCCAAGCCACAGCTCGAGCTGCGAACACACAAGGCGCTGGCGGTCCTTCAGGCCAAAATAAACCACGGGGATGCAAATAAATCGCATGAAGAACGGGAACAAAGCGTTTTCAGCTGCAAAAGTCTCGTCCCGGGATGCATATCCAAGGGACATTACCGCTATCTCACCATCGCATTTTTAGGGAACACCCCAGCATTGTCCTTTTCAAGAAGGAAACTTCTCCCCTGACGGGGCTGACACAACACTGACACCGCCGGTTTCCCGAAATATCGCCCCCCACCCTTCAAACCACAAACAAGTCAACCAAAGCCATCGAGGCAAACAAAGCGGGAGGTTCGGAGGATTGTCTTGCGCGGGGAGGATTTCGCCACCCTTATCAGTTTCGTGTGAAAGCCCTGCTGATACCACGGCTGATGGGCGGCGGAGGGAAGCCTTGGAGAGGAGTTACTCATCGTGTGTGATGGGCGATAGCGGCCCTTCCCCGAGGGCAGGCAAGCACTCAGACGAAAGCTGTGCTCTGGGGGATCCGCACCAGAGGGCCGGCTGCCTCTTGGCTTGGCCAAGGACGGCCACACTCACCCCTTCCCTTGCCTCAGTAACCTTCTTTTTTTTTTTGCATCGTACCCACAGGTCGAGTCCTTCTCCGTTCTCTGCCCCGATTCCCTCCCTGCCTGTGTGTCTCTGTGCCATGTCCCGCTGCCCGTGCCCGCTCCGGGAGCCACCGGCCGCGTCCGGCCCCGCCGCGGCTCCGGGCACAGCGCGTGTGAGAATCACCGAGCCCCGGCGCGGGCAGAACGCCTCCCGAGGGTCACTCCTCAGCAGTTCCTGAGGCTATCTCCCAAGCCTTTCCCCGCTTCAGCACCCAAATTTACCTTGCATTGTGCTTTAACTTTGCTTCCTCCTTTGCGCATCCTTCCTTTGCGCATCCTTCATTTCCTCATCCTTCATCTCCTCTGTCGACTTCTCCTTCCCTTCCACTCCCTCCTTCCTCCCTCTTTTTCTCCTTTCCCACCTTCTCCTCACACCATAACCCGCTTCCTCTGGTTTCCTGGGTGTAGCTCGGGAGCAGGAGCCTCGGTCCCAACCAGGGTGAATGATGTCGCCTAATTTACTTCCTTCCCTAGGTCCACTCCAACCACACTCTCACACTGTTAATGAAAATTAACAAACACATGTAACGGGGTGAAAGCCCGAGACAACCAACTTTGGCACAAAACGTCTTTTGTTGCCGTGTGCTTTAAAGTGATGAATTATTGCGGTGGGTTCCAAGAGCACACGCACCCCACACAGCCCACGCCGGGCAGGGAACTACCACGAGCACCTCGGATTCTCCAGCCTCTCTCACTCCTTCCTGTTGTCTCTGCTACTCCCTCGCTAATTTGTTCCAGCCGCTCATTAATACTCTCCTAATCCCCCCTCCCCAGTTTCACCTCACCAACCATTCCCTTCGCTCCGGCAGCTCAGAATCCAGAGGATGTTTTTTACCCTTTGCAGCTCCTGCAATGATAAACAGATGCTGGTGGTCTACGTCTGGCACAACTTCTCGGTTCGAATTTTGGTCGGGTTTTTTCGCGGCCCTGGTTGTTCGTGACATTTGCCTGCTAACACAACGGGGAGATGGATGTTGGGTGCATTCGCAACCTGGCCTGACCAAAAAAAAAAGGGCTTGGCGTTAAACACTTAGAACAGCAAAATGCTAAAAGTCCCCCTCGCATGGGGCACGCGTGGGACTGGGTTTACGAGGTTAGTCGTAGTTTAGGCATAAGCAGGCATCAATATCTGCAAAATTTGGGACTGTGGCTGAAGAGGAAGAGCAAAAAAATTCCAGAGCTTCGGGTACTCAAAAAAAAAGAGAAAACAGAGTAACGAATGGCCCCAGTGGCTGCTCTCTCTCTCTCCCCTCTCTGCGGAGCACGCAATTATTGCCATGTAACTTTAAAAAAAAATCAAAGCATTTCCTTGAATTTTCTTCAGACCGTGGATGTTTTTTATTTATTT